>NDGN011313167.1:0-16711 GCA_002564285.1 Tympanoctomys barrerae | reverse complement strand
TGAACCGTGGTCCCTGTGCTTTGCTAAGCTTGTTCTAAATAGGTACTTTAGACCACTGAGCCACCTCTCTAGCTCTTGTTTTTTGTTTTGATGCTGCTGGGAATTGAACTCAGGATCTTGTGTTCACCAGGCCAGTGCCTATTCTACTAAGCTATCTCCCTGGCCTAAATATTACATTACTGTATCAGTAACTGTCTTTCATAATCCCAGAGATGCTATTAAGTTTAAACAATATTTTCTAAATTTGAGTTCATTTAAAATGACTCTTAGAAAAAATAAAATAACATAAAATGACTCTTAAGAGAATCATAGTGAATCTTTAAAATATGTTAAAGTCATATAGAGAAAACTAAAAACTAAACCACAAAATTTTCACATCTAATGCAGTGCCCAAAAATTAAAATGCTGATATCAAATGCTGGCATTGATACAAAACGTCAGTATTCTCATTGGTTGCTCTTGGAAACGCAACCTTCCCAATACCACAGCCATCTCAGCAGGGTACTTGGTAATTCCTTACAAAACTGAGTACACTCAACATATCACCATTCATTTTACTCCAAAATGTTTGCCAAAATGAGTTGCAAACAAGTGCCCCTCACTTTTTGTAGCTAGTTTTAAAGCAATTTTATTAGCAGTTTCCAATAATTAGAAGCAAACAAGTTGTACTTTAGCAAATGAATAAACTATATTACATCCTGTAAATGGATAATATTCAGCAGTAAATATAAACAAGATGCTAACCCGTGGAAAAACATCAGTGATCATTTTATGTTGTTTTGTTTTTTGAAAGTGTCTCAATATAGTTCAGCCCAGTCTTGAACTCACTATGTAGTGCAGGCAATTCATGGTGATTCTCCTTCCCCAGCATCCCAAGAACAAGGATTACAGACATGTGTCACTATGATGCTCACCTGCTTCTGCTCTGCTTGTCCTGCTCCTCTTCCTCCTCCTGCTCCTCCTCCTCCTCTTCTTCCTTTTTCCCCTTCTCATCCCTCTTTCCCTCCTTTTCTTCTTCCTCTTCTTTGGTAAGCATATAGGATTTTTAAAATGCATACAGCATTACTACAATCTGAAAACTCTACATAATGTATGATTCTCATCAAGTGACACACTACGAAAGCAAATACTATAGAGACTAAAAGGTCCAGTGGTATTCAGGGATTGAAATGCAAGGTGGAATGAGCAGACATTGCACAGGGTAGTGAAAACAATATGTTACAATGCTAAATACATCTGCTTGTACATCTTCAAAACTGGATAATATAAAGTGCCAATGATAAATACTATTGTAACTGGGCTCTCAGTTACAGAGATGTGTTCACAGAGCTTCAGTGATTCTAATAAGTGTAACAACATGATGACACAGTGATACTGATGAAGTGCTTGTCTCTGGCAATTAACTTGGGCTACATGGAAACATTCCTCTTTTCAATCAATTTTGCTGTCAATGTAAAACTGCTGTAAATATTATTCTTTTCTTCTTTTCTCCTTCCTGCATATCCCAGTTTAAAATATATATATATATATATATATATGTATATATATTCAAGATAGTTCAGATAATTGTATTATTAGTTCCTTGAAAGGAACAGTTAGTGTTTATATTGTTTGATCAATTTCACAAGCCTATATTTGGTAATCTGAGCAATTACTTTGAAGATAACAATATGTGATATAGTAATCATTGTTAATTTCTTATCATGCTTTGAAATTCTATATCAATTTTATTATTTTATCATTGTTTTTAAAATAAAAACATAGTTAAAAAATCCATCCAGACTGTTAAGTTATAATCCTCAAATCTAGATATGTCCTATCTCACAATTACAAGAACAGATTTTATTCATGAAGTGATAGTACTACTCATTTACTTTTTCCTGGAACATGGTTGTATGAAACGTGGAATAGACTCAGAGAATTTCTATGGAAATTCATGAATATCTTCTTATTTGAGAAAATCAAAAAAGCAATAGCTTTGTTATGAGGCTACTTAATTCACAGACAGAATATTATATGATTGAAGATTAACTTCATGTCTATTTATAGTTTTCATTGAACTAGTTGATCATTTTTGAGCCTATTTTGTCTCTTAAAATTAAATCAAATAAATGGTATCTAAGATAGCTTCATAGCAATATGAGTTATATGAGAAAATAATTTTGATGCCTTGTAAACTGGTATCTAAGACTGTGGCCACAAAAAATGCTGTATTTTTTTTTGTTTTTATGCATATCAAGTGAGAGTTTGTGGTCAATCCAAAAAGAAAATGTGGTGTGGATCATCATAAACTGTATTTTATTAAGTGTTTAGTTTGTTTATACTATGACATAATGTTTTTGAATTCAATATACAGCTAATCAATGCATTAAAATTGAACTTTAGTTTTTAGTTTATAAATGCATTAAAAACCTGCTCTCTAGGAGTTGTGGGCCACGTCTATTACCCTGATTGTTGTGGTGACACCACTGCCATTGAGTAGTGTCTAAGCTCATCAAATCACGTACATTAAATGTGTATAGCTCCTTGTGTGTCAATTATATATCAACAAAATATGCACAAATACAAATCAGCAACAGCCTTAGAAATACAGCATTTGGAGTGATCCTCATATTCACAGAGACACCAGGGAACAGCGTAGTTGTATTTAAAGGTCAAGTTGATGTCCTTATCACTTCATAGCTACATGGACAAGGTTTGATTCACAGAGAAAATAAAGCTGCAACTGAACATTTTCAATTAAAATGTCTTATTTATACACTCCAAAATAATGCTGTGGGCTAATTATTTCATGTGTTAGTAATGAGCATCTGAATCTCCGGAATAATTGCTTCAAATTAAGTGTATAGTTTCAAATCAAATACATCTTCCCCCTTAAGACTCTGACTAAGCCTGCCCTCCCTGGTTATGAGAACCCACCCCGCCAATTATAAAGAATGGCTTTTGCAATCCTCAGAACTCCTCATGAATGAGTCTTGAATATGAACTTACTGACTGTTAGTTAGAAAGAACCACTTTCTCTTAACCTTGTGAGGTTACTTGGAATATTTCCGCCTTACTCCTGTTTCTTTTCAAGAGGTCTATGTTCACCAAAAATCATTTATTCTTTAAAAACATAATAAATTACTGTATATATGAAGCCCTCATATATTCTCTTAGGGTAGCAAGACTCAGTAAAGTTTACTACTAATGCTTCTACCATAGCACTTACCCATTGTGCAGCAACAGCTATTTGGTGTATATTTCACAGCCGAGTTTATCAGTTTACAGAGCAGTATCAAGTATGTAAACATATTACTAAACAGGAGCAATAAAATTGCTTTATAAATTTGGTTAAAATGAACATTTTAGTTTATAGTGACATCCCAATTGCAATAAGATCATAGCAACTCAATGTCATGACATTTTGATTTTCAGACAATACTAACTTCATTTTCTTTTTTTTTTCTTTTTTCTTTTTTTTTTTTTGTAGCAGTAGCACTTAAAGGGCAATTCTGAGAAAACTCAGCTAATATTCTTGGCAGATATTTAACCTTATGAAAGGAAATCACTTATCTAGGACTTCAGTATTTTCATTTCAGTGACATTTAAAATGGAAATGAGACCATTTTCTTTTCAGATCTTTTGAATATGCCTTGGCTCAAAATTAAACTTATTCAGTGAATTATTAAAGTAACATAAGATCAGAATTTAAGGGGATTTGATGAGTAGAATTTTTTCAATGTAAAAATGGATTTGATATTATGGGGGCCAGAGAGATGGCTCAGTAGAATAAGTGCTTGATATTATGGTATACATTGCTCAATAAAATAATGATTCCTAAAATATAAAGATTTAGCATTTAACTCTATTATTATACTCATATAAGATAATTTAGATTATTTCAAGCATATATTTGTGTCTTTAATCATCCAAAAAAATGAATCACTTTAATAAATGTCTTTGACTTTTTTTATAGATTTTAACATTAAAAGTTTTAAGATTTGCTTTATCTTTTACTAAAATACATTCAAACATCAGTAAAATTAGTTTCTAAATTATTTGTAATCACTTCTATGAAATATTTTAAGTTGTACACTAAGAAGGGATTCATAATAGCCTTAAATACCTTAGAAAATGAGACGAAGGTGACCGGATTGTCCTGTGTATGGCCGTGTATCCATTTCTAGGGTTGATTCCCAGTGTCTTTAGCTCTACATTCAATTTTACCTCCAGTGTCTCCTGAGTATAATTGTCATGAGTGTCTTACAACAGGAAATGTGGACTAGCAGGCAACCGACTGTCTCTAGGATGCATGTTTTATACTGCAAATCATTATAAGGCTCCCACAAATAGGTAAAGGTCCTTATTCCACTCACTTATGTAAATGTGATACCACATGGAGTCTAAGTCATTTGCAGAGAAGTTCACATCTAATTTGAGACAGGCAGGGAGAACACAGCTTGTAGCAGAGTTCTTGCATAATCTATGTTTTATGAGGGTTGACTCATAGCTTTTAAGCAGAGCTCAGTCATTTACTACAGATATTATCGTATCTAAGTAGCAGTTCTGTACTGTCCTAATATGTGAATTGTGTGAATATTTTCATCATATTTCCTGTTCTAGGTGTGGTAGTTGGGCCATCTGGTTTGGGGTGTAGCAAATCAGCTTTTTCAAGAGTTACTTTCTTAGCTGGGTATGTTGGTGCAAGCCTATAACCCCAGCATTCCAGAGGCTGAGGGAAGAGGATCCTTGCAAGTTCAAGGCCAGCCTAAAGTGGATAGTGAGACCCTGTCTCAAAAAGACAAAAAAAAAGTTACCCTTTCAATAATCTTTAAAAAATGCTCACCTGAGCGGCCATTACACTGTGAAGTCGTTGTATATGTGCCATGAGTAATACTATGTTCCTTACAATAATGTTAAGTTCTACTCTCAAAGCCTTGTGGATAATTCAGATATCAATGAAGCAGGGAACAGTTACCTCAACTGAATTTGATCCTTTCATTTCCTATAGCTAAGATATTTGCAAATTTCTTTCCCTTCATGACTTTTTCCTGTTTTTTCTATGTAATCCTTTCAATTGCTAATCATCAATAACCTCACAGATTTACAAAATTAACCTGACTGAAGCTGCTGTTCTGCATTTCCTATTGCATGGCATGGAGCATTCTGCAACCCAAAAACTAGCCAGGTCAACATTCCCCACCAAAAGAAACAAAGCAAAATAGTAATTTTTCTCTAGTTAATGTGTGTTCTCACACATCCTGTTTGAGACCTTCAATCTATCTCCCCACCACTAGAAAATTAAAAATTGCAGCTCCCAAATATATGATTAATAATGTAATAGGCTCTATCTGTTGTCAAAAATAGGCTCTATCTGTTGTCAAATATTCAAAGTCTCTGAACAATAAAAGTAGCCAGTTCTGTTCATTAATTGATTGTTTATTTCTGTGGGATAAATAATCATAACTCTATTTTACTTTGAGTAAGCAATGTGATGGTACTAAATACAAAGTTAAAAGACGAGGGTTTGTTTTCTCTTATTTTTATTTATTTAATACAGGGTCTTGCTATGAAGTTCAGAGTCATAGTGATCATCCTGTCTCAGCCTACTCAGCGCTGGGATTATAGGCGTGCACCACCATGCCTGGTTTCCAGCAGCTGGCATGGTACACTTGGAATTCTGGAGCTGACATGGCATGCAATACAGGGGATCGAACTCGGGTCCTTGTGCTACCAGGCAAGGGCATTAGACCACTGAGCTATTTCCCAAGCCCAGAAGGAGATAAGTTTCTCTAGGCTGTTATTTGTAATCTCTTATATATGGTGCTACATTGGTTTGGAACTTAACACATTCCCCAACTGAGGGAAACATGGCTCTGACCATGACCATCATCTGATGTGAAGCTCAGGAATGAAAACAACATTTTGTTGAATGCTGCTGGTAGGGAAGCCAACTGTTCATGAAAATAAGCATCTGTGAACTGACATATTATTATACAGTTTAGATAGATAGCTAACTCGAGAGGGTAATTCAGTAAATTTTGAAACTTTTACATTTCTTCAATATTCCCACAAACCATAAACACTTTGCACAAGATTCCAGGAGATCCACTCATCAAATCATCTCTTCCCCTTGATGAGCTACTGATAGTCAAGTCTACTTTTCCATGAAATAGCTGAAATATCTCTCTCTCTCTCTCTCTCTCTCTCTCTCTCTCTCTCTCTGTCTCTCTGGGTCTCTGGGTCTCTGTCTTCCTTTCTCTGTCTCTCTGCACATGGTTCACTATATCAAATGTCATTCTGTCTGTTTCTCAGACCTGTGCTCAGAAGTACTTTAATTTCCTAGGCCCTCTTGAGTAAAGCCTTTGAGGTTGTGTCGAAGTAATGCCCAAGTACTCCATAAGTGGGCCTTACCTATAGTACTTTTGTGCATATGGAAATCCATTGCCAACAGTAAGATGCTTTTATGAAAATATGTTCACATTGCTGTTTTCTAGACTGTAATAGCAAGGGCTAAGTGCTCCAACTTTTAAAATCAAGACAGTGGAATATTGCCTGATTCACATGTTATTTCACTGATATTGGACAACTTATTTATCTGAAAATTTCTCTGAAGTTTTGTCCAGTCCCATGGCCTATCTGCCCACTACTTCTTAGCCAGTGAGGTTCACCTTTCCCCAGTTATTTCATCATTCTGTCTTTCTCTAGAGTTTTAAGAAGGACCAAATTGCCAGTTCACATAGCTGGAATTGAAACACATGAGTGCAATGTATTTATTTCATATATTACATAATATTATACACTAACTTCTGAAACAACTGAGAAAGGTTTTCCAGAAGAAAAAAAATGAAAGCATGTAAGTAGGAAAAAATGGGAGAAGAAATTTTAAATAGACCAAGGCATTTACAACGGTTGGTCCCATTCTCCTTAATTTTAGTACATTCCTGTCCTTGGTTTCTAAACTTTAAATTAGATCTGATGAATATTTTAAAAGTGTTAAACAGATCAGACTTTTTGAGAAGGTCTTACCTATGCTCTTTTCATGTCATCTGAGATACAATTTCACTGACGTCTGTCCATGAATTTTACTACTTACATGTATGCTTTTCAAACTAATTTCCCTGCTCTGGTAGCAAATAAAAAAGAAGAAAACAGATATAATAAACTTTTTAATACATAATTAAGTGTGATCAGAAAAGTAGAGAAGGCTAGAGAGGAACCTCAGAAATCTCTAGGAACCCCAGAAATAAATGGAATCTTCAAATTCTTTCCTGTCAAGGCTTTTCTTTATGTATTGTGCTCAGTGTTTGGCAAGTGAGTTTGTTAATTGCCTATTATCAGTTATGAACACACAGGCAATGCAGAATGGTGGTAATAAAGTAAATAGCTTTCTGCCTGTGTGGAAATACTTTACACTGAACAACTTAGCCTGACTGTTACTCTGGATGTGTCATATGTCCTTTTTCTTCTATCTTTCCTCATTTCAGGTATCAGTGGGTTAACAATCAGATCCTTGAAGAGAGAGCTTGCCAAATGCCAAAGAGATCTGAGCAGGACTTCTGCATATGGGGATGAGATCAGCAGTTTCTGCACCAGACTGTCATCTGCTGCCTCAGCAGGAACTGTGTCTTTCCTGTTGCTTAATTTGACCAATGGAGTTGAGAGATATTTTGAAACATATGATTTAATTGATTTAATAAGTACTGTTGGGAGACATCTTCTCAGCAAAATAATTGATCACATTTTTCTTTTTTAATTTTGTAACAGTATGTTCTCATATAATAATGTGTTATTATTTAACATTGTCATTTTGTATTTCAGAGAAAAGCTATGAAATACTTATTTCCTGATAGATATAAAATTAAGTTAATATTAACATGTATGTCAATAAATGATCGAGTAGATATGTTCTATACAGGGAGAAATGAAAATAAAATGATTAGAGGAAGAAAACAATGTATTGCACATTAGAAACATAATTTCATGACAATTGAGTAAATTTATAAAAAAATAAACTACTTAAGAAAACTACAGAAAATTCCACATTTCATTAAATTGCTTACTGAATCCTTAACTGAGCAAATTCATGTTAGTATATATCTCAAGATGATCGAGAAACAGTTTACAACTACTAAAATTTCTTACAATATTTTAAATGGCAGTGAAAGTATAGAAGTAATTTTAAAAATATATAATGAATAAATATGTGAAGAATTAACCTGTAGTTTTTCTGTGTAACAATGGCTCATTATTATAATGCTGTATTAATTTCCAAATGAGAACTTTCATTGTTAGAATCACCATAGATTGCTTTTGCTCTCAATCTAGAAATTCTGCCTGTAGCCTCACATTTGGAACATATGTTGCCACATGCGTTCCTGTGCTTCAGGATGTTATATTCAAGAATTAATGATGTTTTCTACTTTGTGTTCTTAAAATAGTAGCCTGCGAAGATGATTCTTGCATAGAGTCCTTACAGCAGAAAAAATGGTCTTATTGGAGCAATGAGTGAAACAGCTGATTTCCTCCAAGGTTAAATGATGGATCATGCAAGTTTTAGGCGGGGACTTTTATTCAAGTGATTTATCACTGTTCTTTAAAAGGCAAGGCTGGACGTCTCTGAGTGAGCCTGACTGACATCGCTGTGTGCCACAACTTCACTATCAAGCTATCGTGGCCTCCAACCACAAAGAACATCCAGGCAAGTGTAGAGCAAACCATCATACTAGTAATCAAATGTAGATGCTTAAAGTAACAACTGTTATTTTTTCACATGTCTTCACGTTTAGAGCCCAGTCTTCTGTGAGGTTAATTTCTGGCAGTGAAGACTTCATATGAAATGTTACATGGTTCAGGCCTGCAGTGACTGTGGAGAAACTGAATAATGAACTTGTAATAGGTTGAAGAATTTTTAAAAATATTTATAACCTGGACTGAGAACTTAAATTTCTTGCTTTTATTTATTTTTTCTATAGTTTCTTTCAGTCTAGAATTTCTTAGTGTGGCAGCTTACGAGTTTGCCTCCTCCAAGTCAACAAAAGGCAGCCTCCTCCCAATATGAATATTTCAGTTTTGTACCACGTAATAATGTAGCCTCAACATCAAAGGACCTGCCATCATTGCCATATTTTGCTGGACAGAATCAAGTCAGGAAGAGAAAATAACACAAAGATGTGGATACCAGGGGCAAGAAGCATTGGTTGTACTTTAAAACCTGGCTTTCACAAAACACTCTGTTCCCTCAAACCTACTGAAAATGTGCAGAACCTTGGCCTTGCCACCTGATCTTGAGGTCGTTCAGCCTCTTGTGTCCTGGGACTGGATGGGCACATTTGTAGATAATACTACATGATTTAAAAGTTCATCAACTAACCTTTAGAAACCTTTACTATGTGATTTATATATGATACTTCTAACTGTATTGTTTCAAAAGACATTTATCCTAGTTACTTTTTAAGAGGACAGACATTATAAAATATCAGTGGAGACAGAATCAAAATACATTCTGCATTTCTTCCTTCCTCATCAGATATTATCTCAATGACTTACATTTTTCAGCTAAAATATCTCTTTCCTCATTTTGAGCACAGATGTGAGCCATCTGGTTTTAATCAAAAATCCATATTAAATTACACCTTTAATTCTGATGATAAGTAGGAAAAACATTTAAATGTAATTTGACTTGTGTATGTGGTTTCTTCATTAGGTTTACTCCCTTTTTAAGTATGTCAAAACCTCATTATCTTGAATACTGATGATGTAATGGAGAAATTAAAAATCTGTATGAAATCTAAAGCACAAAGCACTGAAGCAAATCAGAATCAAGAGAGCATGTGCTGAGAGGACCCTTAAGTAATTTGGTTCATTTAACATAATATGAACATGTGACTCTCCGATATATTAAACCAAAAAAATGAAAAAAATTCAAATTTCTTATTTTCTTTTTTAGTGAATGTGCCTCAGTCAATTAGAAAAGTCAGAATAGTTATTTATATAATTTAAATAGCCTTTATTAGAGCTTTAAAAGATAATCTTTATGTATGCCACAGAAAATCTTATGTATATTGCAAACTTTATGAAAAGGTTTGCATCATGAAGAAAGAATTTTCCCCAAGCATTTGAAAACTTTTCTGTCAAAACAGAATGCACTTCTATTTACATACAAGCTAGCAAATTATTGTCCTCCCCCACCCCAACAGCTTTATTATTCCAAAAGCAGAATGCAGGGGGGATTTCTCTTCTTGCTCATTAGATGCTCAGCTAGCACAGCTCTGCAGCAAGAAAATTCCAGATTACACAAGGGATAAGAAAGGAGGAAACAGATTAGCACAGCTGGGATGATTCTTCTTTTTGGCAATTGTGTGCTTCCCTCTCGAGAGCACACTGTTGTCCCTTTGAAGCCACCTCCGTATTCTGGCTTTTTGAAGATATTCATGATCCCTTTCATAACCCTGAACTTGGTCCCAGGGAGTCCTGTCTTTCAAAATTACATCCTAACCTTTGGAAAGAGGCTTTATCCATAAGAAATGGCAAACTGAATTCTACGAAAATAGTGTATTTTATGGCTTTGATTTTTTTAATCACATTAACAACATGATGTCTACCTATGCTATGTATTGAAAACAAACATCCCTAAGAAAAATATGTGCTTAAAGATATGCATCTTTAGCTGTGGTGGCTTAGTTTGTGCATTTGAGTATAAGCCAGCTCAGTTCGTTCTCCATAAGATAGCAAGCAAAGCACAATGAAAGCTGCATGAGGCTATGTCTAGTCAAGCAGGGGGACACAAGGGATGTTTCCTGCTAGAACAAAACACTAGGGGGAAAGAAAAATTACTACAACATATATACCTGGACCCAGTGTGAGACAGGAAAACAGCTTGTCTCTGGCTACATTAGGACACAGGGAATGGTGAGGTCTAGAAGGTGCAGTTGTAATGGTATCACTGGCTGTGAAAAGATAATCTGGACAGTGAAGATACTGGTTCAGGAAAACATCAGAAGATCTCACAGTGCTTTCTACTAAATGGACAAAAGCTACTGACATTCCATCAAACATAATTTCTTCTCTTACAGTATACAAAGAGGAGGAGAGATAGCTCTCATAGGAGGGGCAACTCTCATTGAACTTGCACATAAGCTATTGAAAGATGAAAATATCAACACACATGGGAAAAATAAGAGACAATAAATCCACTAAAATACAATGAAACAGTATTTGTTTCGTTTCTTTGGTTTAGAATTTGTATGGCAAGTTTATTTTATAAACTGGAGGTATATGAAAGCCTTTCTCACACTTAGGTGAGAGATCTTGAAACACACAGACATATAAACTATATTATGTGAAAGAAAGGAAAGTGGGTAAGGAAACAACTCCAACTATACCAAGACAATAGGCCCTGAGTTTGCATGTGCGGGGAGTGAGGATGGCACTATAACCTAAAACAACAGCAGGGGTGGCTTCTTCAGGATGCCATCAGCAGAGCACACCCAGAAGCACAGAGGCAGAACCAGCAGCACAGCTAGATACCTGCAACCAGACTTTAATAGAAAAGGAGGCAACCATAGCATAAGTACTGGGATGGAAACATAGAAGCCGAGGTGCCAGCAAATAAGAGAGGCTCTCGTGTAAGTTTCTGCATGATGCATTCTTGAAAAGCACAAATCCATGGTGGCTGTGACAGAGTGGTGCATAATAAGAACAAGGTTTGTGACTAATGATTGTAGTAGCCCTTTCAAGTCATCCTTAGGGTTCATATTTTATTTCTATGCCACTAAAATATATCAAAGGTTTGAGAAGAGGGATGAGATAATGTGTCTCATGTTTTAACAGTACCAATCCAGTTGCTGTATTAGATGATGTTTTCTGTTTTGTATTTTACCTCAACGGTTTACATTTCCACACTACACTTACAATTAAAAAAAAAACAAAACATATTTTTCTTCTTGTAGATAATGCTAAAACAGCAATTTTATCAACTTTTACTACCTCAAGAAAAACATACAGAAAAACAAAAGATGGTCATTACAACATATAACATTACTCAAAAACACAGAATCTGTTCTCAGGGTCAAAAATATTATTTAAGTTTGGAAAATGCCAATATAAATGTCGCCTTCTGGCTACTCTTGGAAAATAATTACTCAAAGAATAAATGACCTTGTGCAGAGAAGATAAGAAATGAGGATAGTCTCAACTTGCTTCCAGAAAAGAGAACGAAGTCACTGACATTTTGTAACACTCTTCCCATAATCTTGAAATCCACTGAGCACTCCACAACTAATTGTTTGTCTTTTTTTTTTTTTTAATGTTGTTTCTCTGGGAGGAGAAGCAGATGGATGGCACAGGCTGAAAACATGGCCCATTGTTGTTAAGAAAGATTCCTTAGGAATGTCTGTACTCTTACCTAGAATTTAAATTATCTCTCAAAACAAGAAAACAATGCCTGCAATGTTTGCAAATTACCTATGAGCTGTTCTATCCATCCAAAATTATTCCTGCTTAGTCTTAATGTTTCCACATTATCAAAATGAAACCCAGCATGGCACTGCTGTGTCTTTCCTAGGAGTGACAATTATTTAATGAATATAGCCCCCATATCAGTCCCAACCTAAGTATTGTTAATATTCTTATTTTATGCTTACACAGTGGCTGCTTGTGGGATTCAATCTATAACAAAAAATAAAGTAACCAATAATAATTACTGATTGCTATTGCTGAGACCAAGTTTGTAATGAATAAGCATAGTGATTACTTTTTCCCAATGTTACTGAAGATTACCTAAAATGATGAAAAGGATGAAAGTAATTAACAATAGTGTAACTATCCATTGTTTCGTATTTGAATCTTTTCTCCCTTCATGATTGAAATAGTGAAGAGATCTGTGGTTCTAAATTTCCTGCATTTGATGCTATCAGCTTTTAGGTTTAACTGTTCCAACATGATATACAAAGAGATCACTATTTTAATTTTCATTTCCCAGTTATTATATTATGTAGAATATCATTTTATGCATGGATATATATATGTAGATGTAGTTATATATATGTATGGGCAAAATGATTGATATGATGTTTGTTGAGTCATTGTTCTTTTTGAATTTTAATGGTTTATTATATTTGAACAGAAATATTTTACTAAACTTATCTTTTGAAAATACTTTCTCTCAACCTGTAGGATACTGTTTTATATACTTGACGATGTCTCTTTTTATTGATGATGTTTTTATCACTATGTAAATATTTAATTTAAATAAAACCCATGTTATACAGTCTTTTTTCATGGATTATGCAATGGGTGTTGTATCTAAAAGTCTCTACCAAACCTGCGGTCATCTAGACATTCATATACACAGTATTTTTTTCATATATAAAGTATTGAAAGTGATAAATTTTCTAAACAATTAATGCTAATTTAGTTCACAATTAACAGGGAATTAATTAAATCTGAAAGGCTTTTTAAGTTAAGATTATATTTTCTCGGCTCTATTGTAATCAAATATGCTAAAATATGATCAAATTAGACATATTACATTGGGAAATTTTTTAAATCATAAGGCTATAAATACTCTATTATTCAGTATTGGAAAGAAAGAATGAACACTTACTGTGAATTTCAGTGTACTATCATGTGAGGAAATAATGACTACATGTTTCAACTGGCTGCAAATAATTTCTGCCAGGTTATTACTTAATTGTGGATATTGCTACATATTCGCTCATTCAGTAAGCTAAAGCAGGGGAGACAAAATGAATGAAGTCTTGTTTCCAATTGAGAATGATACACATGTAAAACGTTTGAGTATTTTATTTTTTATTTAATAACCCTTTAGGTAAAGCACAAGATTGTCGGGTCACCCACTCAGAAGAGTATAATTACTTTTGTTTATTTCCAGATTTGTCATATGCTATCTACATGATATAAATGTTTTTTAAAATTTATCGAAGTCAGAATTCCTGCAAATAGAGACCAATAAATAGATGAATTATCTGAGTGGAGTTAATACTCCTTGCCAATTGCAGTCATTTCTCCTGTCCACCC
Source organism: Tympanoctomys barrerae (assembly GCA_002564285.1). Classification (NCBI taxonomy): domain Eukaryota; kingdom Metazoa; phylum Chordata; class Mammalia; order Rodentia; family Octodontidae; genus Tympanoctomys; species Tympanoctomys barrerae. The sequence goes on along the minus strand of NDGN011313167.1, from coordinate 2,689 downwards.
AATTAGTACTTAAGGAAAAGTACAAAATGATAAATAATGCTTCTTAGAGAAAAGAAGTGGGAATTCAGGTTGTTACAGTAAGTGTGACTACTTTTTTGTTTATTGTATATGCATTATCTTTAATTAATCAATTTTCTTATGGAAACATGGTCTTGGGTGACCAGTAAGTCCATGTGAGGAGGTTATCAAAGACTGATTTAAATTATTTCATTTTGATGATATTTGCCATTTGTTTTGTCTGCAAGAGCAATGCATAGGCCGATGAGACATTGTGCTTGGTGGTGCTACTGCGCTGCATCCCCACTTGAGCTTCCCGTATCCATATGTCTGACCTTCTAGAGAGGACACTCCTTTTGTAAGAGTTCTGTGGGCCTGTCATGGAAGGCTGTACTCAGAGCGCCACATAAAAATTCCTAAAATAGTTAGAGTACAGAACACATTTTCTCTTCTTGGAACCCAGATGTACCATCTACTTTTGAGACTATTTAAATAATACTAATACTAAGGAGCACCGAACTCCTTGGGTACTTGGTTAGTGGAGAAGGTGGGAATGATGTAAGTTTTAGAAACATAAAGAAAGCACTGTATCTAGCTTATCCTTAAATTTACTTTTTAAGATTTTATAAATTATTTTTCACCAAGTTCTTTAGTTTATAACATGTTTCTTCACTACATGTTATTCTTTTAATGACTATATTTCTAGCAACAGAAATATCAATCCATTCATTCATCTATCTCCAGAATCTTTCTGAAAGAAAGGGAGAAATGGAAACACAGAAGGAAAAGGAGATAGATTTTTTTTTAGAAAGGAAATAGCAAGAGCAAGATACTCCCTGAACATGGAATGAAAGGAGAAAATGCAAACTTCTCAACTGACTATCTGTCACCCTCTGTTCTCAATCTTGATAATCGCATGAAGTTCTCGGGTGAGATTTCAGTCTTTTAACTTACAACTTTATTTCATAAATGATTGTTTATTGCACCTGTGGTGATTTTCCTATTTTTACAGCAATTTACTTTCTTTTAGTTTACTTAGAACTATAGAACTTTAGTTCTCTTAGTTCACTTTTAAAAATTGTGATTTATAATGTAGTTATTAGAATGATTAAAAGTTATTTCAAAGTTATCCAAAGCTATAAGTCAAAAAGTCAGCAATACCTTCTGGGTTTCTCCTAAATTTAGATTTCATGTAAATAGGAATAAAGAAATAACACCATAATGGCAGTGATTTTCCTTTGGTTTGTTCTGTCCAACACACAAACGAGACTTTCAGTCTTCTAAGTATCATTTTACTCAAAGAAAAAGCCAAGACACCATTATTATCTTTTTTCTTTACCCTATCCTTATAGAAAAGTTTTCATGTAATCCAGAATGAAATACCACACAGACAGAAAAAATAAAAAACACGTTTAATGTGCAAATAATCCAGAACAACAACTGTGCCTGTATTCCACGTTGTAATGAGTTGAAATCTTAAATTATAGTTCATTTCTTATGCATATGCTGCTGTTTATTAGCAGAGAAATTGGTAATCCCTACCATGTCAATATCTCTAAATCTCCAAGTGTTACATATAGGAATTGCCACTGTGTTTGACACCATAACTGTGACATATGAATGGGTGGTTTCTCCCATTTTCTCCTGACTAGAAAATCAAACTACAGCCTAAGTAACTAAAGAAAGAACTGCAGAGTTAGAAAGTTATTCTCATTTCAACTTTATGCTCAGTATATTTTATGTGGAGAAAATAAAATTAACAAAGATGGTGAATGCATTACTTTTCACATACTCACCAGGCACTATGCACTGTGTCATTTTCTTATATTAATAAAAAATGTTGTATGAAGGAATTCAAGTTCCAACCCCCTATTTTAGAGATGAGAAAATTTAATACTAAAACTAAAAAATCATTTCCACTGTCAATAGTAGTGGTAAGTGGCAGAGCCATGAGTCAAGCCAGGCATTCTTATGTCAGAATCAATCCACATACCTACAGCTGTTGTGTGCCAAGTTGTGTCCCCCAAAAGTAAGACTGAAGCTTCACCTAAATGTGACTGTATTTGAAAAAGTGACTTTTAAAGTAATTATGGTTGTATGTGGTACTGAGTGTCCTAATGTAGAAAAGGAAGAGACAAAGTGGAGAAAGACCAAGTGAGAGCAGATTTCAAGCCAGAAAGTGCTTGCACCACACAATAGCTCCATTAGCTCTGACCTTGACCTTGAACGTTTGGCCTCCAGAGTGGTGAGAAACAGCACTCTGTTGTGTCCACCACCTTGCCAGTGGTGCTCTGCTGTGGATGACGAGCAATATGGATTAACTCAATGACATGTGGATCCGTCATTTTGTGTCAACTTTCTGCTTTTGGTCCTTCCAAAGCTTTGGTAAGTGGATAGATTCTGACATAGGAATGCCTGGCTTTACTCAGCACTCTCATCGAGAGCAGTATGTTCATGCCTTACATTTCTCCTCTGCTTCTTTACTTTCTTCTGTTAGTCGAAGTGAAAAAGCACTAGTTTTATGCATCACTAATAAAGAGACTTTACTGTTTGCACATTTAACCCTTTAGGACTTCCTCTATGAATGACGTCTTCGTCTTCGTCTTCGTCTTCGTCTTCTTCTTCTTCTTCTTCCTCTTTTCCTCTTCTTCTTCTTCTTCTTCTTCTTCTTCTTCTTCTTCTTCTTCTTCTT
>NDGN011313162.1:0-10365 GCA_002564285.1 Tympanoctomys barrerae | reverse complement strand
AACTCAGGCCCTTGCACTTGCCAAGCAAGTGCTTATTCTACTGAGCCATCTCCCTGGCCCCAAAGTGTTTGCCTTTTTAAAATGTGTTTTAGTATAGGGTCTACAGCGTCTTACTACATAGATCAGGCTCATAGTGGTTCTCCTGTTTTCAGCCTCCCAAGCACTGGGATTGTAGGCACATGCCACCACGCCTGGTCTCAATCACCCTCTCAGTGCACCCTGGGGTTAGAGCTGGCAGGGTAGGACAGGGATTGAACCCCAGCCACTGTGATTTGCCTAAGCAGGTGCTTTAGTCTGCTGAGCTATCTGGCCAGTTTATTATTAATTATTTATTTATTTTGTGCAGGCTAGGCTCACCCTTGAAATCCTCCTGCCTCAGCCTCCCAGAGTCCTGGGATTTACAGATGTACAGACCACCATGCTGGGGTTGTGGGTACTGCTGAGTGCGAGGGTAGGACCTCAGGACTTCCAAGTGAAACTGGGGTACAGCTGGGGTACAGCTGTGTGCCTAAGAGCACCTATTGCTTTTTGTGGTGCCACTGTGGCTGCCGCTCAGGGAAAGCTGCCTGCAGGGCAGTGGCAGCACCGCACCATGACTGGCCGTTCCCCCACAGGCCTCGCTCACCCCCGTGAAGTCGGGGGAGCACAAGGACGAGGACAGGCCAAAGCCCAAAGACCGGATTGCCTCGTGTCTGCTGGAGTCTTGGGGCAAAGGCGAGGGCCTGGGCTACGATGGCCTTGGCTTGGGCATTGGGCTGCGCGGTGCCATCCGCCTGCCCTCCTTCAAGGTCAAGAGGAAGGAGCCACCAGATGCGGCATCAGCTGGCGACCAGAAGCGGCTGCGGCCCTCGGCGTCGGTAGACGAGGAGGATGAAGGTGTGCCCTTCAACCCCCGTTCCCCTCTCCCCTTACCGACCCCCCCCCCCCAGCAGTTCCCCTTGGCTCACTGCCTCCCCCCGCAACAGAGTCCGAGCGGGAGCGCGAACGCGACTCTGCCGATGCCCCCTGTGAGCTGGCCAAGCGCGACCCCAAGGGTGCGGGCGTGCGGCGACGGCCGGCACGGCCCCTGGAGCTGGACAGTGGAGGTGAGGAAGACGAGAAGGAGTCTCTGTCTGCGTCCTCATCCTCGGCGTCCTCATCCTCGGCGTCCTCCACGTCCTCGCCCTCATCCTCGGCATCCGATAAGGAGGAGGGGCGGGAGAGCACAGATGAAGAGGAGGAAGAGGATGAAGAGGAGGAGGAGGAGGAGGTAGCAGAGGCAGAGCAGCGCCCGCGCGGCCCCCGCAGCCTGATCTCGTCCTCCTCCTCGGCCTCGTCTGTGTCCTCGGAGAAGGTGAGGGGGCGTTGGGGGTGGGGCCTGGGCCATGTGGACCGTGTGTGGCGCTCACCCCAGCCCTGCTGCACACCAGGGTGATGAAGACAGTGATGACCAGGAGGAGTCTGGAAACGAGGACGAGGCGACTGGGCTGTCGGGCGCGAGCGGGAAGGACGAAGGGGACTCAGGGGACTCGGACGGAGGTGAGAGGCAGGCGGGTGGGGGCTAGGTGGCAGAGCGCGGCGGCTCAGAAGGCAGGGGGTGGTGTGGCCGAGGCAGAGGGCACCCAGGCCGGAAGTGCACGGCTGTGGTGGGAGCAGGATGAGCATCCTGGAGCTGTTGCCTTTCACCAGAGCTATTCCCTTTAAATGAACTTTATGGACTGGAGTCGTAGCTTACTGTCACAATACCTACCCAGCAAGCAGCAGGTCTCGAGTTCCATTCGAGTTACCAAAAAAGAAATGAACTAAAATTGACTATTATGGCCGTGTGGGGTGGTACACACCTGTCATCCCAGCAGCTGGGCGGTTGAGGCAGGAGGATCAGAAGTTCAGGGACAGCCTGGGCAGTATGGTGAGACCTTGTCTTAAATTGAAAAATACGAAAGGGCCGAGGCTGTAAATTAGTGGCAGTGAAGCTGTGGTACCTGTAATCCAGCAGGCTGTTGGTATCATTGGAAGCTCTAAAAGGTTCACCATCGCTGCCCTAGATTCAGTCCCCAGGGCCAGAGAAAGGAAGCCAGCCAGCCAGCGACACCTGCCACAGGCTGCACCCTGTCCAGGGGCTGTGCTTAGGCAGGTCCTCCTGTATGAGGTTCTGGGGAACTGTGGGGCAGGGACTGGGATCCCACAGATGGTGACATTCCTTGCTCTGCCCCCACACCCAGAGGAGACCACAAGTGTCATCATGTCCAAGGTGGATGCTGAGTCTTCCAGTGAGAGCTCCGAGTCTTCTGAGTTTGGGTCCAGCTCTGAGTCCTCGTCTGAGTCCTCAGAGGATGAAGAGGAGATGATAGAGAAGAAAGAAGAAGAAGAAGAAGAAGAGGAGGAGGAAGAGGAGGAGGAGGAGGAAGAGGAGGAGGAGGTGGTGGCAGCTGTGGCTGCAGTGGCAGAGGAGACCACGCCTCCTGCAAGTGCTGAGGATGCTGAGCTGGGCAGGGAGGAGGTGACCCTGGCCCCCGGGACAACTGCTGTGGAGCTGCTGGTCCCTGAAGGAAAAGTGGACATTGAGGCTGAGGACGCAGCCCTTGGGGAGCGGACACCCCTCCTGGAGGAACCCCCTGTACCTGTGGCTGTTGAGCTGGTGGGGTGCAAAGAGCCCCCCGAAGAGCCAAGCCCAAGCCAGGAAGCTACCATGTTGGTGTCACCAGAGCCCTCTCCCAAAGAGGTGGAGGCACCACTCCCTGTGTCCCCGGAACAAGTTCCAGGTAGGGCTGTGACCACCAAGGGAGCAGGTGGGGTGGGAGTGCTTGTTGTCAGAAGCAGGTCTCCCTGAAATGGCATCCGCAGGATGCACCTCCCTTGTGCAGTCACACCGGGCACATGGGGCTAGCACTGAGCCTAGCTGGGGATCTGAGCCACAGAGACCATGGCTTCATGCCTCAGGGCCAGGGTTTCTTCCATCATGGCTGCTAATAGATGCTTACCAGCGATTGGCAGGGTCGTGGTCACTTAGTCATAGTCAAGGGGGCGGCTTTGAGGTACCATGCCAGGGGAGAGGGCTTCAGGCTTCCTGCCTGCAGTGCCCTGCCCAAGCTTCCCCAAGTCACCCTAAGCCAAGACTTCCTCTGACATACCTTCAGCTGAACTCTTGGCAGTCACAAATGCGCCCTTCTGCTGTACAGTGCTCTGGCCGCCAGCGTGGCTGCTGAGCTCCAAAAATGGAACCAGACCTACTGGGGCACTGAGTTCCTTTTAACTTAGGTAGGCAAGTGTGGCCCTTACTACTTTCCCTCAGCCCTTCAGGAGAGGAGAGAAAACTGGTATATTTTGTTCATAGTATTTTGTTTTCTTCCTTTGACCACAGGTGTTTAAATAGTAGCTTAATATTAAGATTGTGTTGGTCTCCAGTACTATTCTAGGCATGAACAATACAGCAGTGGATCAAGCAGATAAAAAAAAAAAATCTGTCCTTATGAAGCTTATATGCAGTGAGGGCCAAGCATAATCCCTGTACTTGTGAGGCTGAGGCAGGAGGATATGTAGTCAGTCTAGGTGGCTACATAGTGAGCTCCAGGCCAGACTGAAGTGCATGGTGAGGTTCTGACTTTAAAAAATCAGAAGGAGGGGCTGGGGAGATGGCTCAGTGGGATAAGCGCTTCCCTGGCAAGCTGCAAGGGCCTGAGTTCAATCCCCGGTTCCGCAAAAAAAAAAAAAAAAAAAAATCAGAAGGAAAAAAGATGCAGAGAAAGACTGATAACTTTGTCTCCTGTGTCCTTGGTTTACCTACCAACATTCGTTAAGCACCTGCTGTATGCCTGACTTCTGGCTGCTGCTGAGCAGTCTTCATATGGGTTAACCGGGGACAGTATCTGTCCTGACAGACGGGAGCATGCATACAGAGCACTCAGTAGGGCAGCAATTTAGGGCATCTCGAGGTGGAACTGAATAACTCACTCCCATTCTTGCTTGCTTCTCTGTAGAGCAAGATGCTGAGGTGGAGCCCGAGCCCACTCTGATGCCATCCCTGCCCCTGCAGCCACCCCTACCGCCACCCCATCCACCCCGGCCACCCAGCCCACCCCCGGAGCCTGTGACCCCAGAGCCCCCACTCCCACCTGTGCCCCTGGAGCCCCTTCCCGAGGACCAGCCTCCCCGAACTCCAGGCCTCTGTGGCAGCCTGGCCAAGTCTCAGAGCACAGAGACAATACCAGCCACCCCTGGTGGGGAGCCCCCACTCTCAGGGGGCAGTAGCAACCTGTCCCTGAGCTCCCCTCAGGTGCCTGGCAGCCCCTTCTCTTACCCATCCCAGTCCCCCAGCTTGAGCAGCGGCGGGCTCCCGCGGACTCCGGGCAGGGACTTCAGCTTCACTCCCACCTTCCCTGAGCCCAGTGGGCCCCTGCTGCTCCCCGTTTGCTCCCTCCCTGCTGGCCGACGAGACGAGCGCCCAGGCCCTTTGGCCTCCCCAGTGCTCCTGGACACAGGCCTGCCTCTCCCCCTGCCCCTGCCCCTGCCCTTGCCCCTGGCGTTGCCTGTCCCTGTCCTGAGGGCACAGGCTCGGGCCCCTGGACAGCTGCCACCCCTACTCCCTGCCCCTCTGGCCCCCTGTCCGCCCCCCATCAAAAGAAAGCCAGGCAGGCCCCGGCGATCCCCACCATCCATGCTGTCCCTGGGTGGGCCCCTGGTCCGGCCACCTGCAGGGGTTACCCTCGGGAGGGACCTCCTGCTTTTGCCAGGCCAGCCGCAGACCCCCATCTTCCCCAGCACCCATGATCCCCGGGCTGTGACTCTGGACTTCCGGAATACGGGGATCCCAGCGCCCCCCCCTCCACTCCCCCCCCAGCCGCCACCTCCCCCACCCCCACCCCCGATTGAGCCCACCAAGCTGCCCTTCAAGGAGCTGGACAACCAGTGGCCCTCTGAAGCCATCACTCCAGGCCCTCGGTGCGATGAAGTCACAGAGGAGTACATGGAGCTGGCCAAGGCGCGGAGCTCATGGCGTCGGCCCCCAAAGAAACGCCATGAGGACCTAGTAGCCCCTTTGGCCTCCCCCGAACTCTCGCCAACCCAGCCCCTCTTTCGGCCCCGATCGGAGTTCGAGGAGATGACCATCCTATATGACATCTGGAACGGTGGTATTGATGAGGAGGACATTCGCTTTCTCTGTGTCACCTATGAGCGGCTGCTGCAGCAGGACAATGGCATGGACTGGCTCAATGACACACTCTGGGTCTACCACCCCTATATCCTGCCAGATGTGGGTTCTTTGCCTCTAGAATCAGGGCAGTACTTGCCCACCTGTAGGTCCATCTCTCAGTCTGTAGCTGTCCACACTCCCACGAGGACAGTCTGTGGTCACCATCGCCTACCAAGCAGCATTGGTGTGGCGCGTTGCTAGGCTCTGAGCTGAGTTGCCACCGGCACTTGAAATCCTGTGCTAGGCTCTTCTCATGCTGGTGTCAGCAGGTTCCATGGCCAGCGTCCCTTCTTGTGCCCCCTTGGAGTGGGGCCGTTAGGATTCATCCCATTTTACATGGGAAGAAATGGAGGCTCAGGGAAATTAAAAACTGCCCGTGGTCACAGCTCCAAAGTGGTACAGCTGAGATCTGAACCCAGGCAGGTCTGGATCTAGAATCTGGGCTGTTGCCCACCGTGCTGCCCCAAGCCTAAGGTTGAAGCCAGCATGATCCCATTATAGCAAAGTAACTTATGGAGCATTTACCTCCCACGGCCTCTGCCAAGTGCCTTGGATGCATTTCATCATCGACAGAGGCAACTTTGCCTGTTGCAGCCCAAGACCCAGATGGGAGACTGAGGCAGAATGTAGTCAGTGCACTTGACCAGGGCCAGACAGCTGGGTGCCGAGCACTGGTGAGACTGGCCAGTGGGTAGCCATGTGGAGGTGGAGATGGGTCTGAGGGCAGGCAGGGTGCCAGTGCGGAGTGCTCTGAGATTGTCCACATGGCCCTTGACACACACCCACCCACCAGCCTCTCTTCTGCTAAGAAAAAGAAGCGGGATGATGGCATCCGCGAGCACGTGACAGGCTGTGCCCGCAGTGAGGGCTTCTACACCATCGATAAGAAGGACAAGCTCAGATACCTCAACAGCAGCCGTGCCAGCACCGATGAACCCCCCACAGACACCCAGGTACGAGGCTGGCCAGGGCCCAGCAGCTGAGGAAGCCAAGGTTTCCAGGCATTGCTGGCTGCTTTGTGTTTAATTCCGGAAACATCTGGTGAGCACCTGGCGTGTGCCAAGCCCTGTTCAGGGACTGCAGCGGTGCATGTGGTTTTCCTTGGCAAGCTCGGGAGGCAGTCAAGCAGCAGGTCACTCATGAGGTGTGGACCATGGAGAAAACCAGCAGGAGGGTGATTTGGAGGGGCCCAAAAGGTCTCAGAGCCAGAGCAGAAAGTGGGGAGGAGGAGCCATGTGGGTGAACCAGAGAAACAAAAGGAGCTTTGTTCAGTGCAGGCAGGGCATTTTTGGGAGACTGAGGCAGGAGGATCAGGAGCTCCAGGCCAGCCTGAACCATATAGCTAGACCCTGTCTCAAAAAAATAAGAGCCAGCGAGATAGCTCAGCGAACTAAAGCGCCAACTTAGGTAAGCACAGGGGCTGCAGTTCGATCCCTGGCACTACAGGTCTTAGCTTTTCCCCCAGGGTGGGCTAAGCCTGCCAGAGTATGGGCGTAGTGGCGCACACCTGTAATTCCAGTGCTAAGGTGGCTGCAAGCAGGAGAATCACAAGTCCAAGCTGTGTAGTGAGACACTGTAACAGCCAAATATGTTAAAAACAAAAACAAAAACCAAGGCAGGAGATAAGTTTCTCAGATCCTGCCCTTAACATTCAAACAGCGTGTTGAGGCCGGGCTCTGAGGCAGCGAGTGGTCCCATAGCTTGAGAAGGGAAAAGCAATTAAGTCCAGAGAGAGGACAGCTTGGGAGGCTCCTGGGACTTGGGGTGATGATGTAGATTTGGTGGCAGTTGCTATTCTTTCATTACTAGAGAAATGAAGTAATTTTCATTCATTCATTGAACTTGGCACCCAGCCGTCTTCATTTATATGTTTTTATTTAAGGCAGGGTCTTGCCAAGTTGCTTAGTTGTTCAGGCTGAGCTTGAACTTGTGACCCTCAGGTTCCCAGAGTGCTGGGATGGGACATGTGCACCACACAGCCAGCCTGGGGAGGGGTAAGGAAGACATGGTTGGGGTGTGATTTTTGAAGCTTATCACAGCAGCAAGTTGGGGTGAGGGATTCTGCAGAGGTCCCGAGGGGAGCAGCAACATCGCTGCTGTGGTGTCCCAGCTGCCTGTGCGTGGCCCAGACTTGGGTGGCTGGAGAGGGAAAGTGAATGTCGGTAAGGACAGTGGAGGTTGGATCCCGCTGAGGAGTTTTGCATACTAAGGGAGGGCAGAGGCTGAGAGAGGACGGGGTCTCAGGGCTGTGGGAGGGACCCGTGTGGGGCCTTGATGGCCTGTGGAGGTCCTCAGAGTGGGGGATGTCCATGCCTTTGCAGATGTTTAGCTGAGGGGCTGCTAAGGAAGGCTGTGCTGTGTACTTTGCACTGGCCAGAGATGGGAAAAGGGAAGGGGAGAAGCACCCCTGCTTAAGGAGGGAAAGGCCAGGGCTGCCAAGAGTGACCCAGAACTCGGGATGGGACTGATAGTGAGGTGCCTCAGCAAGCCGCGTCCTCCCTCTGACTGGCCCTGGCCCCCTCCGGCTCCAGGGCATGAGCATCCCAGCACAGCCCCATGCCTCCACTCGGGCCGGCTCCGAGCGGCGTTCAGAACAGCGCCGCCTGCTGTCCTCCTTCACTGGCAGCTGTGACAGCGACCTGCTCAAGTTCAACCAGCTCAAGGTGAGGCCGGGCCTGACCTGGGGCAGCCAGGGCGGCAGGGGGGACCTGGGACTAGGACTCACCCTTCCCTCCCTTCTGCTGCAGTTTCGGAAAAAGAAGCTTAAGTTCTGCAAGAGCCACATTCATGACTGGGGCCTGTTCGCCATGGAGCCCATTGCAGCTGACGAGATGGTTATCGAGTACGTGGGCCAGAGCATCCGCCAGGTAGGCCCTACCTGCCGGGATGGGCTGGGTAGGCACAGGGGCACTCCTTACTGACACCATGTGTTTTGGGGCCAGGTGATCGCAGACATGCGGGAGAAAAGGTATGAGGATGAGGGCATCGGTAGCAGCTACATGTTCCGGGTGGACCACGACACCATCATTGATGCCACCAAGTGCGGCAACTTCGCACGTTTCATTAACCACAGCTGCAATGTGAGTGCTCAGAAAGTGGCAGCCATGCTTGCCTCACGGGGGCACCAGAAGCGGGAGCCCTAGGCACAGAGTCACAGGACCCAGACAACCTCCTTCCCCAGCTCAGGTCCCTCAGGGGTGACAGAAGGGACCCGAGGGCCATATGAGGAGCCCTTCTCAGCTGCATTGGGTGGTACACATCTGTAATCCCAGCACTCGGGAGGCTGAGGCAGGAAGATCAATGGAGTTTGAGGCCAGCCTGGGCTACATAGCAAGACCGTGTCTTAAAAAACAAAAACAAACAAAAAGGAGCTTTTGTCCTTTGAGGAGTCTGCTCTGGTTTTGTTTTTGTTTTTGTTTTGTGGTACTGGGATTGAATTTAGGATATCGTACTTGCCAAGCACGCACTTACGCTGCTGAGCTGTTTCCCCTGTGAAAGAGCAGTGTCTGTCTTACGCATCCGTGACGAGGATGAAGGTGCTGGGATTGTTGCTCTGGTTAGCAGTCATCCTGGCCCTCCTTCCTGTGCAGGCTCTGTAGGGCAGAAGGAGGTTAGTTGCTCGATGCAGAGTTGTTCTAGGCTGGTGGCATCCTCGTTACCTGTGCATGCCAGCTCTCTGGATCATGACCTGATTCCTGTCTGGGAGGGGCCGGTGAAGCCCTTCCTGTGATTAGCAGTCTCAGATCTGAGAGACAAGAGGGCCAACCTGGGGGGCAGGGGGTGGCCAAATGTCTGGGGCAGCAGGGAGGACCCTGGATTGAAGGACAGCAAGGGGCAGCAGCATAGATGGGCAGAGTTGTCCCAGCCTGGTCACTCAGCTTGTTGGCTAGCTGAGGAGCTGCAGCTGAAGCAGGCCCTGGATTCAGGTTTCCCCTATTCCTCTGGAAGGTGGGAGTCCTGGGGTGATGGATCTGCTGCCCTTTGGGAAAGCTGTCCCTGACTGCTGGTCAGCAGTAAGCTCCCTGGGTGAGAGTGGCTGCAGGACCTTTGAGCTCCAGAGAACTGTGACTGAGTGCTGGCTATGGCTGGCTGCCCCAGAGGTGGGAACCCTGGTGCTCTATAGGGCTTAGGAGAGAAAGTCCTGGGGGGGTGGGGCCAAGCTGGGAGGAGGCTGGGGAGCTTGGTGCTTGGCTTGGGTGTGAGGCACGGCTCCTGTACAGTGCTGACAAGCCTGGTGCCAGTGGCGTGGAAAGGCAGGCACAGAGAGTGGGTGCTTGGCTCTGTGGCTCTGCAGGGCTGAGGGCTCAGCTGGCCTGTCTTGGAAAGGGCCAGATGGTATACGCTCAGCTTTGTGCCCACAGGGCCTCTGCAGCAGCCAAGTGACTCTAGATTGCTGGGAATGGTGGTGCACGTGTGTCATCCTAGCACTCCGGGAGGCTGAGGCAGCATGATGGCAAGCTCAAACCTAGCCTGGGCAGTTTAGTGATATAGCGAGACTTTGTCTCAAAATTAAAAAGGTATAGGGATGTAGCTCCGCAGAAAGGCCCTGAGTTCAGTACCCAGTCACACACATACGCGCATGCGCACGCGCACGCACGCACACACACTCTTTATAGTTGCCAAGAAAGCAGTCACAGAATATGCTGGTGAACAGACGAGGTGAGTGGGATGTCCGTGTCCAGTAAAGCTTGGTAGAAGCAGCGCAGCACGTGCCTACCATCTCGGTGCTCTGCAAGGCCGAGGCAGGGAGATCCCCAAGTCAAGTCCCACCTGGTTAATTTAGCAAGACCCCGTGTCAAAAAATAAGCAGGGGGTAAGGTGTGGCTAGGTGGTGGGGTACCCCACACTATCCCCCAGTAGCAACAAAGCAGGCAGCTGGGGGCTGCAGGGGCTGCACCTAGAGCTCAGAGGCGAGGCCTGGGGCTGGAGATACAATTGTGGACTCGGCTAAATGGAAGCAGAAGACCCGGGAGTGATACTATCATGGCCTTTTTTTCCTTTCAGCACTAAACACTGGACCCAGAACCTTTTCACTGAGCTACATCCTCAGCCCTTTTTTGTTTTGAGATAGTCTGTGCTCGCTTCAGTAGCGCCTATACTAAAGTTGAGGCAGGGTCTAGATGAGTTAGGGATGGGGAGATAGCTCAGTAGAATAAGCTCTTGCCTGGCAAGCACAGGGTCCTGAGTTCAATCCC
>NDGN011313160.1:0-14892 GCA_002564285.1 Tympanoctomys barrerae | reverse complement strand
CTCAATAAATATATTCTGCTCATGACCTCTGTTTGTTCCTAAAATTCATTCTTCAGTTTTAGAGAACACGAACTAATCCCAGACACCTTTTAGGTTGGGAGATCAGTTTTTCTCCCTATATCACTTGGAGGTTCCCTGTATCGTTATTACTGCCATAATATAAAACAAGAATAGAGGCAAAGAGGTGACAATGACTAACCAATCAGTTTTAGTGGTCTTACAATAAGTATTACAAATATTTTACCTTAGTTTGAAATTAGTTTACCATTATTAAACCATACAAATATTACCATGTAATTACATTAAAAATTCAATGTTTCAATAACATTTTAAAAAGAGTTTTCAAAGTGTGCCACAGGGCTATGGACTTGTAAGGTAAAGAAATAAATCATATATCCAGTATAAAACTGTTGCTGACAGAGAATCTATTATTTTAAAGTCAAAACAGAAATATTAGTGTGAAAAAAGCTACAGAACTTTGAGCTGAAACTGACCTCAAACCAAGTTCACAAGAAGCTATTTTCCTTGAATACAATATCCAGTAATTCTCTAACATGAGGAAATAATTGAGGAAATGGCTTTCTTTAAACAAAACAAAACCCTAAAATTGTGAAGTGCTCCATTATACTTAATTATCAACCCACCAAAATAAACCATTTATATACTTTGCAGCGAGGAAATCTGAGTAGATGGATGAGAAAAGATTAGGTGAACAGAGTTCTAAATGAAAGTCTCCAGACAATCCTAGTGATCTGTAAAACCTAGGAGGAGGTAAGAACAGCTTGGGAGGTTGTGAATCTATTGGCAGTTCCAGCGTAACACTGAGGCACCCAAGAAGAGTCTACAGGAATCTACACATCTCGATAGCTAGTCAAAGCTCCAAAGCCACACACACACACACACAAAGCTAGACAGTTGGTAACTCTGCCTGGAGAGTGGTTGAGCTCTGACAGTGACTTTCCACCTAACAGAGAAAAATCAAACTGCACCAAAATCGTGAAAGACTTTCAATAATCCCCAGTTGGCTTCTCCTATTTCCTGTCCTTTCACTTAAATGGCCATCTCGCTCAAGAACTGTGATGGTCCAATGAGAAGCATTATCCATAAACAGACCACCACAGGAAGAGAAGATTTCCTACAGAATAAACACTAAGCAGTGTCACAAAATGCACTGATTAAAGCGGGACTTATATTAAGGGGTGAGATGGTTCTGACCAGCTGATCTCATAAAGCAGGAACAAGCAGGTGACTTGCTTTCCTACGCATTCATTTATTTACTTACCTTTTCTTTTTTAAAATGCAAAAGAGAGAAGCCTAAATCAATCTAGAGATGGTTCCAAAATGTAGACTAGTCCAATCAGGAGGGTTGTGTCTTAAGGGAAATCTCTGAGGCAAAATATCTCCCCCTCAAACAAGAAATGTTAAAACACCACTGAATCAAACAGAAGGCTTTCTTCAAGGGCCCAGTCTGGCCAAAAAGAGCATCTGATGTCAGGACTAGAAAAGGAAGAAACAGGATATTCCAGGGCACTTTATTATGACCCCATCAACGGAGTCTTCAAAAAACAATCCTCATCACAAATGCTCCCATGAAAGAATATTGGTCATTCTCTCCATAACATTCCAGTGTTTAGAGCTAGGAAGGAGGTTAAAATAATTTAGAACAAAATTCTCAAGTTACAGATGAGGAAGTAGGTTCAGGGAAGTTAAGAGACTCGCTCAAGGTCACTGAGCTGGTAAAGGGCACAGGCTTGGTTGAAAGCTGAGTTCACTGGCTCACGGGAGCTGCCCTTTCCATTCCATCATTCAAGATAGCACCAAAGTCATTTCCAGGAATTTTGATAAAGAAAACAAAACAAAAATAGCGGCATGCCTTTCCGGGATCCCAAGTCCCTCTCACTAAGGCAACATTGGAAATAGTGGTTAAGAAGACATTAAGATAAATACAACCTCTGGAAGTTTTTTATGGATTTGTTTTGTAACAGTTCCTAAGCAATGACCAAAAAATTAAAACTGTCCATTCACTTAAATGGCTATTCATTTCTAAATATTTCAAAATATTCTGGGATGACAGAGCAACTCCCTCGCGACATTGTGAAGCAGTACTGGTTCATTCCCATCCGAGAGCCCTTACGGGGACATTTCCACACGCTGCATCAAGCCGCACCTGAGCAAAAGCGCTACCTTTGGAGCTTGGAACTGAGGTGAGGAAGGGTGAGGCTACTGAGAAATGACTGCAAGGGAGAGGAGAGGAGAGCACACGTGCGTAGTATTTCGCTTTCTCACTGTCTTCTAGGAAAGACAACCCTGAAAACGTTTCTATCGCATATACTAATACATCTCACAAAATTCTGTCATGAGACAGGGTGCAACACAAATCTAGGAAGCTTTCAGAACCTCAAAGCCAGATATGATTGGCAGTCATTGGCAAATAAATAAATTATTCATCATCATCATCATCATCATCATCATCATCATCATCATCATCTTGTGTTTGAGAACGTCAGCAGCATTTCTCTGAATTTTGCTAAGGAGCACCCCTCCAGCTTTTTACTGGAGCTCAGGATTCTTGCGGATCTGCAAGCTATTGCCTACGTTTTCTTCTGAGTTCACGGCAGGCCAGGAAAGATCAGCTTTCCTTGATCCCACTGTAGCTATGCTGCTTTGCAAGCTGCAGGTGCTCAATAAAGGGCACAGAGCCCGCGGTACTTTCAAGTCAAAGGATTTTTTTTTTTTCTGTCACCGAATGACCCCAAACGGTGCCAACCCCAGCGCTTGCATTTTCGCCTCGCTCCCAGGAGATGTAAATGTAAGAATCTCGAGCCAACCCCATCAATCCCACAGCCACGTGCTGTCTCTCGCTCCTCCTTGTGGATTTCAAGACAGGAAGATGAAGGAACGTGGCGTCGTAGTAAACCATAGTAAAGACAGGAGGGAAACAAAATGGGGCACGTCACATGGTCACAGCTTGAATTTTTCTCAATTAAAAATAAGAGGAAGTGTGTTTCCGGCCTCTGTCAACGGGCTGGTTGTACTCTTTCATTCTTGGGATTGTGGTCTAGAAGCACGAATAGGGACTTCGGCACCCCAGCCTCCGATGGGGGCGGGGTGGGGAGCCGGGTTGGCTCAGCTCCCCCCGCCCGCCCGGAGAGAAGAGGACAGAGCAGGGTAGGAGAGCAGCTGGGGACGCTTGGCCCGTCGCCGGCCCCGCCCCCACCTCAGGCCCAGCCCCCAGTCGGCCACTTCTCGTGATGATTGGCTATAGCAGGGGCCAATCTGCCCCCAGTCGCCCCGCCCCGCAAAGTCGGAGGGGCGGGGTCTCGTTCCCACTGCCCACCACGTGGCCTGGGAAGAGGCCCCGACGCTCGAGACTGGCGGGGGTGCAGAGACCCCGCGGCCTCAGGCAGATCCCCCACCCCCATCCCGCAGGGGCGCAGGGCCGGGAAGCCAGAACCAAATAAAAGGGAGGAATGCAGGAAGCGGAGGTGACCCCTGAAAGGGAAAGTGGCAGGGCAGAGGGGGTCTGCGCCTGCTCGGAAGGCCACACGGAGAAGAGAACGGGGAGAAGGAGGGAACCAGCAGAGGATGGAACCCCTGAAATCGCGGGTGGAAAAAGCAGTGAAAAGACGAAAAATGGCAAAATTCTTTTTTTTATGAGGGCGGAGCATAACAAAAGAATGGCAAATAAACAAAAACTGAACCCCATAGAGATGGCTGTGATCTCTGTCCCGGGAGCCAGCCCTCTACCCAGGTGCCCTGTCAAAACTACAAGACGAATTGGAGGTGCATGCTGGCCGGAGGTGGCTGGGCTGCTGTCCTAGGGGCTCCCCAAGAATCCCTGCAGGGAGCACACCACAAGTACTGAACAGTGAAATTCTAAAACAAAACAACAACAACAAAAGCCAGTGCCTGGAACAAGCTATAAGGGGTGGGAAACAAAGGGAATGGGAGGGAGCGGTGGCATAAAATAATCCCGCAGGTCAGAATTAAATTGCAGGAGACACAAAGGAGGGCAAGAGAAAGGAGAAAAGGTGGCTGGATCCACCGCGTCCTGCGCACGTGAATGTCCTTCAAAAGACAGCAAAACACACTGAACAGAGATGTTCAAAAGACAGACTAGGAGAAGGAGCACACGTTCCTCATCTTTATTCTTCTTGGTCTGTTTCAGGTTTTAACTGCTGCAAAGACTGCAGTTGATGAGGAAGTTCGAAAAACTGTGTTCTCTCAAACTTTAACCTACTTGTTTTGAACAGAACCTGATTGTCACTGACAGGTCTGACTTCTTTCTGTTTCAGATGAATACTGATAAATATCCTTTTTAAACCTAAAAGGGCAAAGGAGGCAAGCTAACAGGATTGAGGATGCGAATATAGCAGGGTGCCCAACGTAAGACACGCATTTAGCTCTTACAAATACACATTTAGTTTCTGTTGCTGTTGTTGTTTGTTCTCATGGTAGGGCCAAAGCATGGTCCTGTGCTACTTCAGGATTTTTAGGGATATTATCCTATGATTTTCTTAGAGAAGACTTTCCTGGAAAGCCAGAATAGAAGGTTGGGGTTTGTTTTGTTTTTGTTTGGTTTGCATGTATCCTCAACATAAAAAAGATTTTAAATCCCTTGATTACCTGTTTGGTTTGGTCATGGCAAGATTTAATCTACAAGTTAAAAAAAATACGTGAAGGGAAATTCATTGTTTTTTAGCCTCTTCTTCTGACTCCTTTACAAGCAAAATTTTAGTTCAGCTGGGCTTCTTTGCTTCGAATTGTCATTAGTAATAAAGGAAGCATTTTACAATCCAAGTGGGTAAAGTGGAACAGGGATTCTCCCCCAAAACACCACCTAAAATACCCAAAATTTTTCCTTTGACATGCACAATTACATCTCTCATCTAGTGAATGACGGAAAACAATGTTCAGATATGTACTAACCAAGTATGTGCTTTTCACAGCATTATCAGCTAAAATTTTAGTTTGAATATTCATGGATCAGTACTTTGTTCTACAAAATACAGAATGAAACTGGTCAGGTGTCCCGGCTCAAGGAGACTGACCACATAATATGCTAATACCTACCTACAGATAACTCAAGACACAAATCAATTCCTTATGAATGGGCACATAACAAGAAGTTGAAATGCTGCTAAAACCTCATTTTGTGCAGCATTTCAAAAACACAATATAATCACTTTGTCAGAATAAAGTGTTTCCAAATGCTAAAAATGTCTACATTGCCAACTCATCACATTATTTGCAAACTATACTCTTTTTCTACCCACAATTATGACCACTAGAAAATACGCTCACAGAGCAAAGAGCAGGCCAGTTTCCTATTGCAAATGTTTTTCATTCTCAATACAGCCTTAACCACAGAAGACCTAAAGCCAACTTTCAACATTTCTGAGGCATCTCCTTTTGAACTTCAAGAACAACAAACAACCTAAGAGTGAAGAAGAGTACACAGCTTACCCCGCTCCCATGCAGTGTAAACCAAAACAACATAGCCTCCATTTCTGACTTAACGTTAGCACCTTCTTTTCACCATAAAAATGTAAAGTAATTTTATGGAAGATGTACAGTAGCCCACAAATGATATGTGTGATGCTTCAGGGCAGGAGCAGACAACTGCAAAACAGGCATGCTGGGACGAACTTCCATAACTCTTAACTCATAATGAGTCCCAGGCGCATTCAGTTTATTGCATATCCTGTATAAAAGCAGCCATGCCTGGGAGATGGTGGTTTGGTGTGTGAAAAATATTTCACAAATCCTGGTACGGGAACAAAAAGAAAATGTCACCTATAATTACTTACTCAAGGGATCACAGATCAGTACTCCTAAGAATGTATGCCTATAAAGCTCTGACTCCTGAATCTTTTTAGGCCAGCAGGAATAAAAATTAATGTTTCCTGCTGCTGTTAATGTTGCCTTGGTATTTATTGTGAAATCACAGAACAAAAGTACACACAGCAACTCAGTAAGATCACTCTTCAGAGCTCTGAGAAATTTAAATAAGGGCTTAGTCTCTGTACTAACAAGTATTTTTGTACATTAGTCCCTTCCAGGGCCTGACCTTACTATAACATTAGAAAACAATGCCAATAATAGGATGAAGGTTCTTCTACATATGTACGTGAACTAGACAAATATCAGAACTGGTATTGTAAAATAAAGTTTTAAAATAGTACAGTAAGTACTTCACTTGGGACTTTCAAAGGAAAAAGCCCTCCTGTGGCTGCTTGCTCCTATACACTTAGCTGACTGTCAGCCAGGTGCTGTGAGGTATCTGAATGCTCAGCCCGGAACCCCCATGCATTCTCTCCCAAGGAAGCAGTGGGAAGGAGCAGCAAGGGGCAGGGGTGGAGAACAGAATTCAAGCACAAGGTTAAAGCAGTTTTGTCTCAGGACTCTGACCCCATGAAACGCACCTGCTGTGATGTCCAGTTGAACTACTGGTGGTCCTCCGGCTGCTTCTGGAAACTGATGCTGGCATAGGCGCTTAAATCCTCGCTGGATCGGCTGGTTGAGCTGCTCTCACTGCCACCCAGGGGCTGATGAGGGGCTGGGGGCAGGGGAGGCTGCAGTTGAGGGGGGCGCTCCTGAGGGCGCTGTTTCAAGTTTTTGACCAAATCCAGGTCTATGTAGTTAAGACCATTTTCCAAACCCCCAGCTGCCCCACACACTTGGGCTGTGTCCTTGGGTGCTCCCCCTAGCTCCCCAGGTCTTAGCCACACATTCTCAAAAGATGCAGAGCTGTGGCGTTTGACATCCTCACTGCTACTGCTGCCACCACCGCTGCTCCCAACTGCAGCCCCCCCTCCAAAGGGCACCATGTTGCCCGCCCGGGTGGCAGTAGGTGTTGAGGAGAAGGTTTCTGAGCTGTGTCTCCTCCGACACCCTTGTGGGTCTGCGCGGATCACTTTGGCACTCTGGTTGCGGTTGGGACTGAGATTCACCCTGGTGAAGGCGCTTGTGCCCCCAGGTCCCTGTGGACCCCCCAGCAGGGATGAGTGAGCAGCCAACTCAGCTGCTCCTGGAGGTGGTGTGGGGGAAGCAGGGGCTGCTGCAGATGAAGGGAGAGTGGCCATGGTGGCCCTGGGCAGGCTCACCTCCTCTGCAATTCCTGTCCGCATCTCAGCATAGCTGACAGGAGCGACGGGCGAAGTGTCCACGTAACTCTGACGAGGACAACCCATCTGCATGGTCATGTAGTCACCCTGGCTGCTGGGCACTGCCCGGGTAGGCCTGCAAACACTAGTGGCCCCTGGAGGTGCTGGGCCCACTCTGCCCATCTCAGCCCCACCACCCTCCTGCCAGACTGCCCTCCGGCCAGGGCCCAGGTCCATATTCATGTACTCCTCCGTGCCAGTGTCTTTCTCTCTGGGAGCTGGCTGGAGCTGAGAGGGACACCGGACAGAAGGGCCACTGCGGGAAGCCATGGGACCAGATAAGTAGCCAGGCTGGTCACTCCCAAATTCAATATTCACATATTCCCCTGGGCTCTTGGGCTCTGGAGAGTGTATCAGGGGTGGCTGTGGTTGCTGCTCCCGAGCCCGAGGTAAGGTGCTGGCCTTGGGATCCCCCAGGGATAGCCTTGTAGGCCGGGCCAGGCGGCTGTGGGTCTGTGCAGCTGTGTCCACCTTTCGGGGCAGACGGGGCTGCAGGACATGGTGGTGGGGGTGTGGGAGGCCAGGCTCTGGCCTCACCCCACAATAGCCCCCACCCAGGCTGTCGCTGCTGGTGGAAGAGGAAGAATCTTCTGCTGCTGCAGTGTAGAGAAGACGACCAGAACTGGAGGAAAGGCGGAGGTGCTGATGCCGGGCTCCTTCCTCCAGCTCCCCGGGGCGTTGGGTGTGCTTGAAAGACCTTGGCAATGAGTAATAGGATAGGACAGGCTTGTGCTGGGGGTCCTCAGGGCCATAATAGCAGTCAGAGGGGCTGCTGGTGTTGGAGTCTCCAACGGGCGACATGTTCATGTAGTCACTTGTACAAGGCAAGAGCTTGCCACTACCGCTCTCCAGAGGGGCCTTGGGATGAGACAGGGCATGAGAGTGGTGGCCTCCAACTCCATTGGTCCACAGCTTCCCGTAGCTACCCCCGGAAGGGGCGACACTAATGCTGCTACTGCTGCTCGACCCACCTCCCATGTCAGGGGAGCAGCTCCCACTGGGAGACATCATCATGTAGCCGTTGGGGTCTACTCTCTGGGGGTGTCGTCTGATGGGGTTGATGATCTGCTGTGGGGCAGACACGCTCTTGGGACTCATGGGCATATAGTCCCCACTGCCCTTTCGGTTGCCAGGCACTGGGGCCACCCCTGGTGACATGGGCATGTAGCCATCGTCTGTGTGGAGGCTGGAGGTGTCTGGGCGATGGTGACCCCCACGGTGCTCTGTGGGGTGCATCTCTAGACCCTCCTCTGGGTAGGAGTGGGTGGGCACAAAGGCAGAGTGCCGGTAGCTGGGCAGTCGGCCTCCACTGCCACCTCCTGGTGGGCAGGCAGGCGTCATCTCTGTGTAGTCCTCAATGGAAGCCACTGAGGACTGGGAGGGGGTCTTCTGGTGGGAAATAGTAGGGGATGCTCCTGCTGAGTGAGTCCTCTTCCGAAAACGATTATCCAGATCTGCAGCACTGGCTGTTTCATCCCCAGCCAATGCTGGGCTGGTGCCCAAACCCACTCCTGGGATGTAGCGGTGGCCATTGCCACCCCGAGACAAAATGTAGTGACCATTGGGAGCCGTCAGGGTGGAGGCCCCCTTGCCACCCATGCAGATGTAGTTGCTCAGCTCCTCCTCTCCACGGGCCGGTGGGGTGTGGCCCAGGGAATCTGGGGTGACACTGCGGAAAGAACTTCGGAAATCACAGGGACTAGAGCCATACTCATCGGAAGAGATGAAACCACCGTCACTGGGGGAGCCAGAAACAGAAGCGCTAGAGCGCCTTGGAAAGAGGCAGTCTGAAGTGGAGCCGTGGCCACTGGTGCTGCTGGACGACAAGCTCACGGGGCTGGTAGCCGAAGGTGAGCAGCGCGAGGAAGGCATGGGGATGGAGCGGCTGTGGTTGAGCGGGGGATGCAGGCGGGAGCTGCCCCGATGCCGGTGGGCATGCGTTCTGTTGGTGCTAGGACTCACAGGGCTGCCATCCACCGAGGCTGGACGGGACATGGTGCCCTCACCATCACTGGAAGCGCGCACGCGGAAGGAACCAGGCTTCCCGCCCACCATGCTGGCTGGAGAGGTGGCAGTGATGCTCTCCGTGCGAGACCGGCGGGTCAGTCCCACCTGGCTGGGCGGAGGGTTGTTGAGATGGTGCCGGCGCAGGGGGACGCTGATGGGATTGGAGCAGTTGGATGAAGACTGGCTCTTGCTGCGAGGGCGAAACTCATCGCTCATAGCCCGCATGGCTTCCAGGATCGTTTCATGCATGTTCTGGGCCACCACCGAGTCATCTACCTGCATCCAGAACTCCCCAGGCCCCGTCACTGCAGAACGGCCCACCTCGATGAAGAAGAAGTTCTCCGAGTGGCCGCAACGCCTGATGTTCATCAATTGCAGCACCACGGCCGCAGCCTCAGAATTCAGCTTCACGAAGCTGATGGTCTTGCTGGTCAGGCAGAGGCGGTAGATGCCAATCAGGTTCTTTGTCTGACCCAAGCCCTTGGGCTTCAGGATCACCTGCCAGACCTCCTTGAACGCAGGTCCTGGAGGTCCATCTCCATAGCTCAAGTCCTCCCCAGCCTCCCCAAGACCGGAGCTGCCGCTGCAGCTGCCCCCACCGCCTCCGGCTCCGGGCACCGCAGCCCCGTCGTGGTGGCCCTTGGCACGGTTGTGCAGCTGCAGGAGAGCCTGGTACCAGCTGTCTTGCTCGGCCTCGCTGTCCGCCGCAATGGCAAAGTGCTCATCCCGGGTGTAGAGGGCCACCAGATGCTTGTTCTTGGAGTCAGCCCGCTTGTTGATGTTGAAGCAGCTCTCCAGGGGGATCGAGCGTTTGGGGGCGCTCGACTTGTGCCGCCACTTCTTCTCGTTCTCATAGTACTCCAGACGCGCCGGGCCCCCGGCCTCGCTGGCTGCCCGCAGCACGAAAAAGCGCTTGTGCATGCTTTTGGGTTTGCGCAGGTAGCCAACCTTGCGCACGTCCGAGAAGCCCTCGGTATCCGGTGGGCTCGCCATGCTGCCGCCGCCACCGCAGTGAAGCAGAGGGAGGTGCCGAAAAACAACTGGGTGGGGGGCTGAGGCTCCTTGCCGCGGCCCCGCACATGCAAATAGGGCTGGAGGCAGCAGAAACCCAGGTTCCGAAATCCACGCCGCCCCCCGCGCTGGGGAGGGAGGGGCCGCTGAAGGAGGACGCAGTGGCTGCGCAGAGGAAGATAACGCGGTCGGAGTTCACGGGCGTTTCATGCCCAAGGGGGAGGCAGTGCGTCCGGGGTGAGCGCAGCTACGATCCGCCAAGAGCCAAGTCTCCTCTCGGCCGCCACAGCCGAAAAACAGCGAAGATGCATCTCTCTCCTCCTCCGCTGAGTCCCGCGCAGGGAGGGAGCAGTGGCCGGGGTCCCCGCGTGGCCCCTCCAGGCGCGCGCGCGCCTTCCCTCCTGAGTTCCCCTCTGGAAGTAGCGATTCCCGAGGCAAATTAAATATCCTTGGGCAGGGGGAGGCGGGCTGCCAAGTCCCAACGTTGCACGGGGTTCTCCCTCCTCCTCCTTCGCCGCCTCCTCTGCCTCCTCCCACCCCCCAACCGTCCCCGCCGCCACCAGCCGCCCAAATACCAGCTCAATCGCGGAGACCGCGGCGCTGCGGCTGTCGCTGCCACCGTCCGCGGACGCGTCCTCTGCAGCCCACACTGGAGCCCATCTCGGCGGGCGGGGAAAGTGGCTTTTCCACGCGAAACGCTACTGGGCAGCCGGGGACGGTCCAGAGGGACAGGCTCATCCCTGCCCCTCGCTCGAGTCGGCAGGGGAGAGGGGGGAGCGGACGAGGGAGGAGGCGGGGGGAGGCTGGGGCAGGATTCGGGGAAGACGCCCGTTCCCCGGGAGGCGCAGCCGCCGCAGTTACTTCTCCCCTCCCTGCTCCTCCTCCTCCTTCTCCCCTTCCGAGAGTTGCCGAGAGCCCCAACCAAAACAAGCGCCGCCGTCTGGATCTGCGCGCCGGCCCCCTCCGGCCGCGCCGCCGTCTCACTCGGAGGAGAAAAACACGTGACGGAGCCTCCGCGCCCGGCCGCCGGGCCACCGCCGGGAGGCTCCCGCCTGGGTCTCTACATTCCGGGCCGAGCCCGCCCCGCGCCCGCCCCTCTCCGCCCCCCGGCCGTGCCGCAGAGGCGCCCGCTCTGCGTAGCGCTCGGGCAGCGCCCCTGCGCGGCCAGCAGCCCCAGCTCGGCGCCACCCAGGGCGCCCCCGGCCCGCAGGAATCCCCGCGGCGGGCGCGGGCGCGGGGCGGGCGCGGGGCGGGCGGGGGTGTTTGGGTGGCTACCCGAAAGCGCGAGGGGAGTCTGGGAAAACGGGAGGCGGTGAGCTCGGGAAGACGCAGGAGTGAGGGTGGGGGCGGCGGGGGGGCACTGCGGCTGCGGAGCCCCGAGAGGGAGAGCCCGGGAGAAGGGGGGTGCGCGGGCTGGGTTGGATCTTACCTAGCAGGTAAGACCCACCCCTGGGGAGAGAGACTTCTCCTCCTCCCGAGAAATAAAAAGCGGGGATTTCGGCTTCAGGGTGACAGAGGCCAGAGAGCGGAGATCTAAATTTTTATAAGGATTTCTAAGGGACTTCTGGGCCAGCCTGCCACCTTGGAGTTCCCGGATTTGTTTCCATGAGGTACCCGGAGGAAGAGGGGGACCCCCCCCCCTCCCAGAGCAGTGATGGGAGTATGTTCCCTCCAAATGCGGCACAGGGATCCCCGAGAAGTCTCCCGTCTGGCACTATGGGATTAGTTGCTGAGCAGTTAGAGAGCAAACGGGCAGATCCCGAGTTCTCCCTTTTCCCCTGAACGTCCTGGAGCGGCGATTCGAACCCAGGGCTGAGGGAACGGGATGGGGGCGGGGCTGAGATGCTCCATATATTCTCAAGCCTATTTGATTTTTTTAAAAAAGAAAAAAAGATGTTAAGGTCTGCAGAGAAGGACTCCCAAGACCACAACCCTACTGTGCAGACAGTGGCTGAAGCTTCTCACACACAGCCTCCACACCCACTGAGCCACCCTATAAATTTTTAACCTTGACCACAAGGATAAGCGGGAGAAAACACGGATGGTGCCAGCTCAGCCTTACAGGCAAATGGGTACTTCGTGAGCAGAGCGGGTCGGGGCCTGAGTGTAGCTGCGGAGTCTCCTACTCAGTTACCTTTGGGGTCAGTCTCGCCCCCGACAAAGTTGGGAGTTTTTCCGGGGGACGGGGTGCTAAAGGTGACCTATAAACAAGCAGTTTGTCCCTGCTAGCGCAGCGTGACATCAAAGACTTACAAAGATGACATTTGCCACTCTGTTTAATGCGACCTTATTTTTTTTACTCGATCCAGACCTGTTTGGGGTTTCCGCCCCTTTCCGAGCGGGGCCCGCCCCTCGGCTCGCGGGCACTGCAGGATGCTTGCGGACCGACGCGTCAGCCGGGTACTGGGAGTGCTCGGTGGCCAGCAAGGTCTGGGTCGCCTGGGAGCGCGCCTGGGCCTAAGGCGGGTACGAGAGGCGGTGCTAGTTTCTCGGGGAAGCCAGCTGATTGGTGGGGTTCCATGCCCTTCAAATGTCGCACTGCAGCGGTTGTGGGGAGAGGGTGAGGGTACCAAGGTAGGTTGCAAAGCGTAGAGGAAAGAAAAAAGCTAAGGAAGGAGAAAAAGAACCAGAGGCGCCATCAGCGGTTTTCCACGCGTGAATTGGAGGTGACAGCATCTGCAGATGCGCCTTTCCCCACCGAAGCCCGGGAACCTCTGGTTCCTGCTGTCTCCTCGCTGCGGACTCACGCAGTCTCTCCTAAAGCTGCTTAGTCTATTATTCGAGGACACATGTTGACTGGAAAGCTCTCCCCTCCCCAGCCTCCCTGCTGACAGCGTGGTGATGTGGGCACACGTGCCCACCGCAGCAAGGCTATAAATAGCACATCGTTTGGAAGCGGTAACCAGGCAGCAGTAACCCGGGCGCCACGCTGGGGGTGCAAAGTGCTTCCCGGGAACCGCGGGGGAGTCTGTGGGGCCGAGACGCCCGAAGTTAGTGCCGAAGCGCTGCAACTGCCGGAGAGGTTTTACCCCTGGCCAGACGAAAGAAAGATAATAAAGGAGTTGTTTACCAGTAACAATGTAATTTAGATAAGGCCAAAGGGCTTGTCACAGGTTTGATGTCTAGCCGGAGGGCGGACAGGTGTTTCAGATTGCATAGGAAAACAATTCTAAATAGACTTTTACTTTTCAAAAATGATTTTCTCCTTACCCCTCCCCCCAGCCTCCTTCAGGGGGAAAAAGGCTAAATAAAGGAAAATTACCTCCATGAGAAATAAAACACTATTTCCTGGAAGGAGGGGAAAACTGAAAAGATCCATTTAATTTGCAAATATTTTATATTTATTCTTTCCGGGAAGTCGAATGCTTAGATTCCCTAAAGCTGAATGTTGGAGCTGGGGCTGGAGCTTCGTGGCAGGGTACTTGCCGAGCTCTCTAAGGGCTCAAAGTTCAGTCCACAGTAACACAAACAAACAATAACAGAAACCTAACTGTTACTAGAAACGCTTTTTTCTTTTTTAAAATCTCTCCATGGTAAGGGGTATTTGCTAGAAAAACACGATGTATGTGGCTAAAATATTTGATGGAAATCTTAAAAGCCAGGTTGCTGCGATGAATTCTGTTCAGACCAATGAATTTCGTGTGGAAAATAATAACTGGGCATAGGATGTTGTTATCAGTTTTTTTCGGTCTTGCTAATATTTTACTACCACTGCTTAAGGTGCTTAATATTTACTATATTCGCACTATAGTTAAGTTGAATTGTTCCCCTACTTTTTCATTAATGGATTCAAATAACTCTAGAAATGCAAATTCACACTTGGTTTATGTAATATACAGAAGAAACGCTTTTGTAGAATCTAACTGAAGTAACGTTGAGCAGATACATGTGGTATTGTGCTGTCATCTTACGCTAAATTAGTCTTGTAGCGTATTGGCACCGCAAGAGTCACTTCTAACTGAAAATTCACAGCTAGGGAAAAGCAACCTACTAAAATATGTTACTCAATGCTGCCATCTATAGGACAGTTAGAGACGATTTGTATAATAAGTAGGGTAAAGTGCGTTTTTAAATAGAGCTGAAACAATGATTAAAAACATTGTCAGAGCTATGGTGATGTTATTAACACATCTATGGTTGAGGGAATTAAAACTTGCCATGCCATATGTGTATTTTGGAGTAATATATGACTAGTTTTAAAATGGAAATAATGGATCAGGAAAATAATACAAAATATATAAATTATTACCTGTATTCCCAAATAACTTGAGTTGGGCGAAGTTGCAACCAACCAATCACTTGAAAATTATAAAAGCACTTTATATATACACAGATGTCTCCTTAGGATCTGCGAATCACGTCAGGCATGGTTTTGCGCACCTGTAATCCCAGCAGTGGACAGGCTGAGACAGAATAACTGCTTCTGTTCGAGAGCAGCCTGAACTACATAGTAAGATCTAGTCTCAAAAACCAAAATGAATCGAGGGTCAGCGGGTCATGACTGAAGGAGCGGCTCCCATGTTAGCGCCGCATAATTCTGGCACTGCAGAAAAATACTTGCAGAATAATAAAAACTTGTAGATTGTCTCCATGATAACAAATATATGTATGCCTACTTTTTCTGTAAATGTATTTGGTTTGCACGGCAGATGGTAACCTGTAATAGTAGTTTCATGCTTGGAGTGCCTGTCATTCTGGTCTTCTGAAT
>NDGN011313158.1:0-10707 GCA_002564285.1 Tympanoctomys barrerae | reverse complement strand
CATCAGGGTAGAGAAATGGCATTATCAATAACTATCAAGAAGATTTAAACTGAAGGAAATGGAGCTAATTTCCACCAGAATAAGTAAGCACATCCAGCAAAAACATGGAGAAAACAATGTCTAAGAATATTTAATCTAAGCAGATGGTAACAAAAGAAAGTGGATTCCCTTAAACATCATTTCTAGAATGGAACTTAGGGCATCTTTGATCACCCACCGGCTTGCAACATGGTGCTGGGCACAATGAAAATGCTCAATAAATTGTTGCATACCTCAAGTATCACATGAGACATTTAAGACATTCTTAATGTTTTTAAGACTCATTAGTGAGACTGATTAAGTGTTTTAACCATTTGTAAATCTGATGTTTTCAAAATGACCCTCTTGTCATCCAACAGCTGGCATCAAGTCTTTTATATCCTGCCCAGTAACTACCAGAGCCTGTGCACGGGATGCTCCTCCCCTGATCATTCCATCAGTAGAAAGCCAACTGATGGTCTTTTTCATGCTCAGCTCTGAAAAGGACTCATTAATAGCAGTGTGCAGAATTTACTTACATAAATTAACTCAAAATGATAATATAGTTACAGTAAATTGAAACATACTTTATGGGTCTTCAAACATAATGATACTAACTTTGAAAGCTCATATTTGTTATATATATAAAAAGGCAATAAACCCAAATTAGCTGTGCACCTCAGTCATGATTATCATT
Organism: Tympanoctomys barrerae; assembly: GCA_002564285.1. NCBI lineage: Eukaryota > Metazoa > Chordata > Mammalia > Rodentia > Octodontidae > Tympanoctomys > Tympanoctomys barrerae. The sequence continues at coordinate 9,992 of NDGN011313158.1, read as the reverse complement.
TAATTTATTTACAATTGAGAAAGATGTTTAGATTCATGACAGGAAGAGGAAAAGCAAAAGTAGACTAGAAAGTTGCTTTATTTTCAGTCATAGTTATTTAAGTAGTCCATGGAAAACATGAGTGTCTCTTTCCAGGCTGAAGATAATTTTTCCTATAAAATCAGTCAGCTATAATACTCCATGTTCATGGAGCAGGGAATAACTGTGGGTAAGCAAAGCAATGAAAATTTAAAAAATAGAAGAGTGTATGTATTGGAAACAATGGGTATATTTATAGCTTGTTTTATTCTTTTATACTTTATTTCTATCAGTTTTAATTTTAAGTACATTTTACAATGCCAGGAAGGCATGGTAAGTTTATATACAAGTTTTACAAAATGCTAAATCGTGCTTGAAAAATCACCGACACTTTTATTCTTTTTAAATAATAACCTCTTGTCATATGGATTGACACACTAAGGTTATAACACTTGGGTTCACAACCCAAATAGCTGTTTGTTTTTATTCCCTGATAAATGTGCATTAGACATCTCTCATTTGCCAGGCACACCTTTTAGACAACGGCAACTCTCCAATGAAAACAGATTCAGATTTATGAAAAAAGATCTTTATCTGAAAGGATTATTGTAGGGGTAGAGGATGGAGTAACTGCAGTAGGGCGAGAGAGCCTTGCAGGAGGAAGAACACTGGAACCATAAGCTACAAGCATCAAAAGAAAGAAGGGAAAAGGGCTTTCCTTCTGCAGGAAGAGCAAAAGACAAGAAGGACATACTGAGCAACAGAATGAGAGGGTGGCATGGTTGGATTTTAGCTCAAAGAATGTTTTACCCTGAGGCCAGCTCATCTTCCCCTGGGCTGTCTGGAGGCACATCCCCAGGTCAGTGGCCCAAGGCGAGGAGAGAAGGTTAAGCAAAGTTTGGCTAACAAGCCTTTTGCTCCAAGTGATTAGGTGGGACTGAGCAGCAAAACAGGCAGTTCACATAATTTCCCTTGGCAAAGAAGGGGGAAGTAAGGGTCTGAGCCTGGCTTCTTCAGGGGAGGGCCTTCTATCACCTATTCCACAGCATACAAAGGTACAAAGGGCAGAAGAAGGGACAGATTTCTTACCTTTCTCTGCTGTGTGTGTGTGTGTGTGTGTGTGTGTGTGTGTGTATGTTTGTGACTAAGGATTGAACCCAGGGCCTTTGCAGTATCTTCAGCTTTTTTTCCTTTATTTCACGTTTGAGCAAGGGTCTTGCTAATCACTAAGTTGCACATGGTGGCCAAAATTTTGTATTCTCTTGTCTCAGCCTCCCAGAGTGCTGGGACTACAGGTGTGCACACCGTGCCAAGCATTGGGAAAGTCCAACTGGTTATGACATCACAACAAAATGGATATGTTTTTCATCAGACATTCCACAGGGCCAGATGGATAGGATCCTTTGGACCTGTAAAATAATGTTCACTTCAGATCCCGTGAAATGTAGGAAGAGAATAGAAAAAATATGACCATGGAGGGCAGTGGCTGTGAAAGAGCTTCTCTGAGTCAAGACGAGGGACGATCTCTTGGAAGAGGTGATGTGTGACTGATAAATAACTGACAAACGGGAACAGTCACGGTGAGGAAGCCCATCCCCAGTGGCATGGGGAGGAAAGCAAGGCTGGAGCAGGTGCACTGCAGACCTGGCCAGGGGCCAGCTCCAGCTGGTGGGCAGAGGACAGACAGGGAAGGAGCAAGTGAAGGCAAGGAGCTTACGTGAAGGAATGTGCCCAGCAACTTAAGACTGATAGGCAACAGCCAGGACTGAAAGGGTGGTAGTGGGATAGTGACAAAGGACCAAGGTTAGGGTATATTTGAAAAGCAAACCTGACAATATTTGTTAGTGACAATTAGGTGCAGCAAGAAAAATGACAATATGATTAATATTATTATTGGCAATATAGTTACTGTATTATTGGCAATATGGTTAACTGTGATATACACACCATTTTTAGAACCTATGGTATCCAGGGCACAGTTCTAAGAGCTTTACATGCAGTTCTCACAAAATCCAGACAGATGCTCTCTTTCTTCTCAATTTACAGAAAACTGAAGCACAGAAATAGTCATTAACTGTTCCAAAGTCAATGATCTAATAAGTAATAGAGCTGGGATTTGAACCCTACCAGACTCCAAGGAGAAATCCAGCCTAACCAATTGACTGAGTGAACGGTGAGATAAGTAGTACCTGGTGGGAAGTGGCTCTGGGAGGGGGCTGGCAGCTCCAGACAGATCTGTAAATTTCCTAATGCCTACTATACAATTTAATTTGATACATATTTGGAGCTCAGAGAAACTTCCAATTGAAGCTGTGACTTTCAAAATTTTTAACATACAGACCTTGTCCTGGAAGAATACAAAGAGGACACCAGCCGTGGGTGCAGCAGGGCCTCAGCGGCGGTGCTGCCACCCTTCAGCCTCTAGCCAAGCTTTCATGGAATTTAGTCTGAGCATCTCTGTTCTATTATCTCCTTTGCATACAGCACAAGGAAAAATTTTTGAAGTGCAAGAGTATAATTACAGTTAGTTGAGGCAGACTATCTTTTTGTACAGTTTGTAGAAAATTTCATGTTCATTTGCCTTTCCAATTATTACCTTCTCCGCCTGAAACCCTTGTTTACTGCTAAACAGAGCCCTTTATATTTCAAACTCTGCTAAACATAGTTTGAAATATAAAGAACCACTGTAAAATTTACTAAATGCTTTCATATCTACCATTTCATTTGACTGTAATAGCCATCCTGTGAAGTTAGAAAGATACTGGCTACTCACAATGATAACCTCTTACTAGTGGATCAGGTGCACAGGAGAACTGAATGATTACTTTGGGCCCCCCTGGTATCAGCAGAGCTTGGACCCTGACCTGCACCTCGGACTGCCAAATGCTTGTTCCTTCGGCAGCACATCAGTGTGCTTCCTTATGTTTGCAAGTACCACTCATTTTTTAAAAAGAAAAGGGTGCACAGGCAAACACAGAAGCTTATCTCTTTTACTAGGCAAAATGTCTTGATTGATAATATTGAATCCCAAGACAACATGGATTGTAGATAAGAGCCCCTGAAAGGAGTCAGACAGGAACCAGGCAGCTTTCCAATACTTGCTGAAGGACATCCATTCAGTGCCATTCCCCTGCTACAAATGAATTTTCAAAGTAAGAAGCACACTTATTTTCATATGTATCTACACAAGTATATGCAAAAGTCAACCAAAACTTACCTGTGCATTTCTTTAACTATAACTTTAAATTTGCATTATTGCAGATAAAAGAGAGTTGATATTCAAAGAAAAACATACAAGTAAAAAAAGAACAATATGTAAAATCTATACTCATCTTTTGTGTGCTGGAGAAATGGACTGGAGTTTTATAAGAAATTTTAGGCAAACCATGATAAATACAAGGTTTTCAATTACTTGCACAGCTAGACTGTCTACTTAACTAGGGACACCTCTGGGTCATTTTTCATCTGCCAAGCTTCCCAGGGAGGGGCCTCTGTCTTGTTCCTCCTCTTTCAAATGCTCCAACACTAAAATGTGCATTTCATCTTCCTCCCTTGAGCAGTGCCACACCATAGTTTTAGCCAAATGGCCAATAAGATGGTCTTAAATCACAGGTGCCCTCCACTTCTGCACTTACAGCAAAAGCAGATCTGTGACAGTGCAGTTCCTGGAGCAACGTGTGCCCTTTCCTGCCATAGCTCTGGCAGATCCCAATTAGAAAAGGGCAAGTCAATGACAAGGAGCTGGCAGGCTGGGAGCTAACACCTGCCATGCTGTCACCACACAGTCTGCCTGCAGTCTGGGCCAGGAAGTGGCATGTCAAGGGAAAACCAAAGCCAACATGGAATGGGCTTTTGTTGGTAAAGGGAAGAGTCCTCGTCTCCATCTTCTCTGACCCTGGTATCAAAAGGTAAATTCAGTATATGTGCTTTCATTGCAGTGGCGCCAACCTCTAAGGAGGAAAATCCTTCTAAACTTTTATCAGCTAAGACTGGAAAACTGTACATTCCAGGAGTGGCTATTGAGTGGCTGAATGATCAGACAGCATCCTACAACATGCTTTCAGAAAAGGAAGCGGTGAGTATTGGTGCCCAAATATAAAAGAAAAGAAGCAGTGACTCAGCCCAAGCACACAGGGCGCCTTGCCCAAAGAATGCCATGCAGGCTGCTGTAGCAGAACGCTAGCCATGGACTCAGTGGCTGAGCACTAGCAGCGTCACGTGGTGGGCAGAGCTTTTTACTGGTTCACTGGTAGTTGCTTCACGCTGTGTTCTCAAGCGCTGGAAGAGACACGCAGCAGCTTCTGGCAGCAGCCCAGTCACCTCCCCAAGTCCCGCCTGCTGGTGCTGCTGCACTGGGGTAGCCCAGAAAGTGGGGAGGGGCACAAAGTGGAAACTGTCTGGGGCTCTGCGTCTCTGGAGGCGTAGGGGGTCGGAGGTTTCCATCCGCTTCCCTCCTTGACCTCTGTCTTGGCCTGAGCCGCGGTCAGTGCTGCATGCTCCCGGGCTCCCACCTGAGGAGTCAATCATGAATCAAAAGTATTTTTTTTAATTTGGATGTGTCACTTTTTTGTTATAATTCCTTAAGAAATTCAGTGTAGTATGGGAGGAAGTACATATATTCTATACAAATGCTACATTATTTTATTTTATTTGCATATAAGGAACTTGAACATCTATGGATGGGGTATCCATTGTGTCCCGGAATCCATCTTGTGTGGGTCCTAAGACATGACCGTTTGTTTATTTCCCCTATTTGTTTCTTAAATATACTATTCAATGAATAATTAACCTGTTTGGGGTTCTGTCAGCATTTGCTTTCCAGTACTTCACAGAGTTTGGCACATCAGGACCATCCAGACAAACTAACATTTGCAGGCCATCCCAGGGTAAGGGACTGAGGCTGGGCGAGGGCCATAGCTCCTGACCAGGGTTCCTCTGGCCACCGTGGAAGCAGTGTCTGAGCCACACCAGTGTAAGCCGTGACGTAGATTGTAGGTCACAGAGCTCAAGCCACAGGCACTTAATTGTTTTCTGAGTGGTAAAGGCGTAAGATTAAATTTTACAATATTAACAGAGCAATATTAGATTCCCAGTGTAGCTGTCTAACACCTGTTTCCAGACCTGCTGAATTCAAATTTCCAAGGACTTGGGAAATGTGAGGATTTGAATTTAAACAAGCTCCTGTTAGCATGAACATGGCACACTAAGTTTGCAAACCTTTGTGTACCCGTGTCTCCTTCCTTCTCCAGCACTGTCAACTCCTCCCTCCTTCCCTATTCCTGGACAGGGACTTTCCTCTGAAAGGTTCCTTCTTATCAAGTGATGATAATAGGAAATTGAAGAAAGAAAAAAGGCTCTGCATCACCAAACACAGGACTGGCTCCCAGCAGGCCATAGGCACGTTTGGGCTCAGGGAAGGACACTTTCCAGCATTCTCTTATGAGCAAGGCATGGAGGTTCTCCAAATCAAAACCCCCTTCATTAACCAAGAATGCAACAGAAAGCTAGATTTAAAAAGAAATGGTATGAAGTGGTAAGGGTTTCGAAGAAAAAGAAAAAGAAAAATACTTCTGCAGATGCAGCAGGTATAAAAGAAGAAAAGGAAGAGAGAACAGATGTCTGCTAGAGGCCTGAAGAAAAAAGAAAAGTCAAAAGGGGTTCTGTTCCTTCCTTTGTTCTGTGCATTTGTTCTGTCCCTTAATAGTCGAATTTATCACAAGCCAATGGATTCACCAGTGTTCCCGCCCTTTCATGTGTTGTAGACTTAGCTCAGGGCACCACTGTTCACTCACCTGCTTGAGCAATCTCAGGCACTTTCCCTAATTCTTCAGTGGTTAATATTCATGTTTATAAAAAGAAAGGACTAGGTAGAATGATGCCCAAATGTGTAAAACATAGCACACAATGCTAAGAAAGAAACTGAGAAGGGACCAGGACAGTAACCGCCAATCTAGATGAAGGATGGCAGGATGGCAGAGCAGAAAGTGACATACAAGCCAAAAAAGAGAATTCAGAAATAAGAGATGCTAGGCAGAAGTATTGTGTGTCAGGGGAAGTTTCAGGAAGGCCAAGAGTTTATATGGCAGCTGTGTCCTGGGATTGGTCCAGGAGGAGAATAAAATGGTGTCTCAGACTGTCGGCAAACACAGCGCTACAGTTGGACATCTGGGGCCAGGCACCCTCTTCATCCAGTGCTGTATGGGCGGTTGCAGCCTGGGCAGCCTGCCACATAGGCGCCATCCTGTTCAGCATCTATTAGTAACCACAGATGCTCATGGAATGACTCGTGGTACTTGGTACTCTAGGGAAGCTAACGCATCAAGTGTAATCCAGGTGGTGACTTCGAATGCACCGATGATATCCCACTGCACGATGAATATGAGCACCTGGGTGCCATATTGCCTCATTGTCCTGTTACCAGAACTTTGACTTGGCCCTAAATACCTTGGATGCAGTTTCAGTCTTGATTAACCAAATGCTACACACAACTGCAAGTGCTAGTCTCCTTGTACTACCTTCCCTGAAGGGAGCTATCACATTAGTTACTTCCTCCTGTGCAGTTCTGCCTTAACATCTATAGAGCTGCTTGACTTGCTGCAGTCTTTCAGATATTACTGGCCACCAAGGCCAGCGACCCCTCTGCTGGGCTTTATGTACTAGTGAGTATAGAGCAGTGCTTTATTACCATAAAACAGTTCCCAGTGAACCGTTGCATCAGGCCTCACCCAACGGAGAGCTCATCTGGGAACAACACCTTAACTTTTTGGCTAGCTAACCAACAGCTGCTATATTTCACTCTTAGGATGTGGTCTCTGACATTATTTGCCAGTGAAATATTACGGTGTTTAAACAGACATGGTATATTAAATCATCAAATATAAGTGATTTTTAACATATATTTGCTAAACTATGATAGTTTAGATGCAGAAGCTTTCCTTAGGAATTTTTTTTATTTATTGAAAAAAGTTAAAACAGTATTTTATAGCAAAATAATAGGAGGATAACAATAGTTAATATGTTGCACATCATCATATCTGAAGTAGTTACTCAGAGCACAAGGTGTAGCCATAAGAACTCTCCTGTTGATAGTAGCACAAACCTTCCTTTTCAATGGACTAAGAGACACTAATAGAATAGCTACCTCCTACTTACTAGCAATTGTTCAGACCAGGGGAATTTAAAATATTTTGTATTTAATGAGCCCCAAAGTTAGGGCACATGCTTCCCTCTCCTCTGTGTTTATGATTTGCCTTTGGAATTGGATTGTGCAAAATGAAACCAATGTTAGACAAAACTTTGCCCCAAAACATACCGTGTAATATCAATTATTATGGGAAAAAGAATATTAGCTATATAATTATTTTACTCGTCAAATAAATAAAATTTTAAAGTAATGATAAAATTCACTTACACTTCCCTCCACTTTTGTTTTGTTTTGTTTTTTCAGTAATAGGGATGGAACCTAGAGTTAGTCTTCTCAGCCTGATACATCCTCAAAGTCCCCTGGTTTTTAAAATCTTGAGATAGGGCCTCATGAAAGCACTAAGTTGCCTAGGCTGGGTGCTGGCTTGAGAGCCTGCCTCAGCTTTCCAGATTGCTGAGTTTACGAGAGTGTTCCTCTACCCCCAGCCTACACCTCCTTGTAACAATAACTCTGACAATTGTGAATTCACTTGTAGAGGAAGTTCTGTGGTTTCAGTGAAAGCCCTCAGCTCCCCCAGACAAGGAGATCAATAAATAACAACTGTGTCTGTGCCGGTGTCCAGAGGATCCCTTGGGTCACAGGGGTGAGGGTCAACTCTGCTGGCCTTGCACTTGATTGGATGCTTTCTGTCTCCTGGCCCCCTCCTCTCCTGGGCTGCTGTTATGAGCTCCAGCCTGACTCAAAGAAGTTTTGCTGTTATGTATTTGCTCAATAGTATGAAATAACATTTTCTCCTTCTGTCCTTGCAAAATGTATGGCATTGCTTTGTTCTTTCTAGAATACAGGATAAAAAGTAGTCATAAAATATAAAATAACCAATCATTTGGAAACCTGAGGTGGGCTACTTTCTTGTTGAGTACTATTATGTTTTCTACTTGTATGCTAGAAATTTTTAGAATATAATTGATGGAGAAAATTCTGAAAGTCTATTTCTTATTCATTATTAAATTCACTGTAAATGAAGGTTTTTCAATTAAAATGAGGTGTTCCCCATCTTTAAAAAAGAAAAAGCCTTTGCAAGGCTGAAGTGGGGTTGGTGGAGCAGGCCCTTGAGGCATGGTCAGGTGCTCCGCACTGTGCCCATTTGTCCCCTGCTCCTCCCCTGCTCTGCTCCCTTCCTTTTCTCTCTTTTTATTTTCTGGCCCTGACTTTCATACTAAAATTGCTGTTGCTGTCATCATCCTCACTACTAACATCAATAACCACAAACACAGATACAATAAAATAATGATGCATACCAAGTTTCTAATAGAGATACGGAACACATAAATAAAATCACGTGGTACCTCAGGATAGGGTACATCCATGGGTAACACATGGTGTATTTATTTTCTCAGCTCCAGATTTAAGTTTGTATGTCCATTTATAGCCATAACATAGAAACATAGCTTATTTTGAAAATTGGGTTCTGCCCCTACCTTCCCAATTTTCTCTTCCTGTTAACCTTTCTCCCCATGAGTCTCCCTACCCTCCTCCAATTAACTTGCTAGCGTATTCAGCCCATGGAACATGGAAACAAATCTTACTGGTATTTAAGTCTGTAGCTTGTGTACAAAGTCAATTCTCTGTAACTTTTGAGCAGACAGGAACATTTCCAAAGTTAATATAATTAGAAGAATTGAAGTCATCTATCACCATTTACTCAGCCTTTTCAAGTATGCTTGAATCACACATAGTTCAAAATTTTTGGTCTCGTGTTAAAACAGATCTAAGATGCAAAATGCTAAAAGATTGGCAATGTGTGGTTTGCTGAATACAGATCCAATGTACAGTCCTGGAAGGCCTGCCTACCATCAATTAAATGGGTGATAGAACAACGCCAACATGGTTTAGCGATACTTGTTTGCTGCAAAGGAAGTGTCGGTCTATTCAATTAGCACAGAGACAGAAAATGAAAGATGCTGCTAATGCATTTGCTGGAGTTATCCCCACAATCTGCGTTTTATTTAAATCAAATGTCACAGCTCTAATCACTTGGCCCACTTTAAAATGCATGTGTTGTGATTATTCAAAACTATTTTGGGTGATGTTTTAAGGGAAAAAATAACATTGAACATCAGGAAATTGTTTTCTTTGTATCAGAAACACCATCTTAAAACCTTATAATGTAAGACCTATAGTACATATAAGCTTATAACTCCAATTAGAAAATCAATAACATATAAGAAGCTGAGTAGTTCTTGCTTCTGAAACTTGCCTTCTTTAATCAATTTAGAAGCCCTGGATGACATGAGTAGACTCTAGTGGTTTATTTAGTTTGACAGTCCCTAAAATTTCCTTCTCCACTAAAACTGCCCAAAAAATCTAATAAGCAAAGCTGGGTGTAATAGTATATGTCTGTAATCAGGAGGCTGGGCAGGAGGATTGCCATGAGTATGAGGCCAGCCTGGGCTACTTGGTGAGTTCAAGGCCAGCCTGAACTGCACAGTGAAACCCTGTCTCAAAAACAAATGTAAGCCAGGGAGATGGCTCAGTAGAATAAGCGCTTGGCTGGCAAGTGCAAGGACATGAGTTCAATCCCCGGTTCCACCAAAACAAAACAAAACAAAAACAAATGTAAGAAGCAAACTGTATTAAAATAATAATCAGTAATCAGAACAGAATTACCTGTGCTGGTGGCCTACTATTTGATTCTTATATAAAGCAGTTCAGTTTTTAAATAACATCTTAAAATGTTGTGTAACCTCACATTCGTAAGGCAAATTCGTAGCGCACAAACTGGCATGTGGCGGTCTGGGATCACATGGTTGTGGGAACACAGGGCTCTGTG
>NDGN011313142.1:0-19846 GCA_002564285.1 Tympanoctomys barrerae | reverse complement strand
ACACACACACACACACACAACTTCCAAATAAAAAGGATGATGTTAAAATTTAATACAAAGAGTTCAGGTATCTTTCCACGCCCTTTCTTGGATTCTGCCTATCTAGTGAGCTGGGCTTCCAATGTCCAATTTTAATCCTTAGACACACTACTGAAATTACCTACACTTAGAGCTTAAGGCAGGTCAGATTAGCTCTGCTTCCTACCCACAGGGCCACATATCAATCCTTGACCACCATTACTGATCCAGTGGTCAGTGGAATTTGCAGATATTAGAGCCACTCTTGAATTCAAGACAATCTTAGTGTAATAAATTTTTCAATTGAAAGAGTGTTTGCTTTTTAACTATTTACCTTGCTGCTGGGTAAAAAAATGGCTTGAGTAAGTATTCTACACAAAATATCTTACTTACACATGAAGAGCAACTGGCTGATAGATGGGTGCTGGAAAATCTCCAGTACGTTCTGTCCAAAAGTTTATCACCTGGAGAAGCCGGGCTGCGCCCTCCAACCAGGGCTTGGATCATGAAGCATTGGTCTTTTTGCCACTCTCCATTTTCACCACGAAATTGTGCATCCTACAAACTACAAACAAATGGCATTTCCTGAAACTAATTTCTACCTGTATTTTTACAAATTAACTTAACCAACATTTATCAAGTACTGAGCAGGAGCAAGACACACAGGAATTTATTTTACCCAATGCCTGGGCCTGTGTGTGTGTGTGTGTGTGTGTGTGTGTGTGTGTAAGAGGACTTAGTTTCCTACAAAGCTTCCACTTTAAGAAAATTATTGAGGCTGGGGAGATGGCTCAGTAGAATAAGCACTTCTCTGGCAAGAGCAAGGGCCTGAGTTCAATCCCAGGTTCCGAAAAAAAAAAAAAAAAAAAAGGAAAAAGAAATATATATATTTTTTCACAGAAAATACTTGCTAATTGGGGTTTCCATGGCTAGCTCGGGCATGGCTGTGGGGGTGTGAGTGCGTGTTTCATTCCCCCCCACACTAATGAAAAATAACTGCTTATCTTTCTAAACCTAAACCAATTATTCTTGTTTTTGTTGAATGGAAATCTAGCATGTGTTTAGTGACAGAATAACTAAAACAGTCTTATTTGGAATCCACGCATCAATGTAGAGCCTGTCGCTTCAATGACAAGAAATGTAGCCCAGATAGCTTATTTGATAAAATAGGGCTATTTGGGCTTTGAAACAAAAAATATATATTTTTTTACTCTTATAACTTCATAGCAACTGAACCACGTGCCCACACCTCCATTTCTCTCTCTTGGCATCTGTCCTAACATGGCACATGACGAAGCACCACTGTACACAACCAGCAGCCTCTGCCCCCGGCCGGTGCCCAGACACCGACCTGATTGGTCAGCCCCACTTGAGAGCTGCTGCCTAGTCACATTCTCTCAGGCTGTGTGAACAAAATAGTGTTTCTTTAATTACATGAACTCTTTATTTTTGATATTTCAATGACATTTTAGTAGATAGAATAGCGCTTCCCCTAGATCAGGTGTTATTAATCAGGTGTGACAGCTAGTTATTTGATGCATTTTTAAATCCCACTTGTGTTCGCACACAAGTAAGCCGGAACTTGATTTCGCAGTCCTTGGTCTGTAATGCCACTTGCGTCCCTGCCCATCATGAGCAAAACGATTGAACCAAGTTAGCACCACGGGTGACTCGGGGCTAGCTTAGAGGCTTATCTTATTTTTAAAAAACAATGACATTTTTAAAAGGCATTCTCCCCAAGATAAAAGTTAATAAATAGGGGTCTGGGAGAACTATGCTCCTTGCCATGAGTCAGGTCAGTCCAGCACCCATTTCCCTGGGGCTCCCCTTGAGGCCAGGCTGGGAACACAGCATGCCCTTTCCTCACTGCACCGCTGTTTTGTGCTGGGAAAGTGCTGTCGCCAGTGGGGACCCTGGCCGGGTCTGGACACTGGGGACCATTTAGTGCATCTGAGGCATATTTGGGGATTCCGGGGCACCTGTGCTGGGAGAAACCTGGGTCTCTGCTGGTCACGAGTGCTTTAATGGCTCATTTGTTGGTGTCTCTGGCATACAGGACAGAGCGGGCCCCGAGGATGATGTGGACCACTTCAACTGGGGGCTTGCAGCCTCAGCACTCACAGTGGAATTAGAACCTCTTGCCCAGAAGCCACATTGCTATTAAGCGTTTTCGTGGAATGCAAAGTATAAATATTGCTCCGTCCTCTCATTTAATTGAGAAAGCTGATGTGGCCCCAAGTAGCCTTGGCCAAAGTTTCAAAGCAAATAGACTTGAATTCCATCCTCGAGCCCAGGCCTATCTTCTGCCTACTACACCAGCCTTATCTAGAAGACAGAGGGCCCAAATGTCCAGCTAACAGCACAAGCTATAGAGCAGCGCTCCTCAAATATGAATGTGCAGATGAATCCCCCAGGGAGCTTGTTAAAGCCCAAACAGGATTAGAGCGTCCGGGCGTGGCTGGACATTCCGCACGTGTCATAGCCACAGAAAGGTGCCCGAGCTGCCAAACCGGGGGCTAGACTTCGAGTGGCAAAGCCAGGGCACGCTCTGGCTCATCCCGCAGGCCCCCAGGCCGGGCTGACTGCGCTCAGATCCTGACCACTATTTTAGTACCACTCAGGTACTTTTCCATAGGCCATGCCCAGCGCCACAGGGTCCTCGGGGACCAGACGAAGGCAGCACCGAATGAGGGCGCTTTAGTGAACCGGAATGCACCTACCTGCCTGAGGCAGCCCGGCTGTTTACTTGATTTGGTTATCACCTTCTGGGAGTAGGACGTCATGAGGATCTTCTCAGATTTTCTGAATATTCAAAAGAAAATCTGCACGTGATGCATTTTAAATTTGAGGAAGGAAGATGGAACGACAGATAGATGACAGATAGATGGATAGATACCGAGACAGATGGGAGTTAATTTGGGTGGTATAATTTTTGAAAGTGGAAAACATTTTAGAGCACATTGTAGGCAGCCAGGGACTGGACCTGGTCGTCCATTCCTTATGTCACAAACATTCTCATTCGATCTTCAAAAACAATCCCATGAAGTACGGAAGTGTTGTGACGATTACCTTGTTGTCATAAAGGAAGCTGACTTAGAAATATTCAAAAACTTCCGCCCGCGTGTGGCCAGGCACAGACAGAGCTAGAAGTGACCAGGGCTGCTGGCTGTGGCCGCCGAGCAGCAGCGCTGACGGCCCCCGCGGCCTGCCAAGTCCTCCAAAGTCTCTCCAAGTCCCTTGTCTAGTGGCTGCCACAGAGTTCCAGCAAAAGGATGTCACGAATGGCGAAGGGGAGTTTTCCTCCAGCAAAGGATCAAATCTGTGACCCGGGTCTCCTGAGGACTGGGCTGTCTCCCTCCCACCCGCCTCAGCCTCCATCCTCAGATGTCTGAAGATGACAGAGTGAGATGACTAAAAGCACCCAGTTTCGGGCTCAATTCAGCCCAGCCCAGTTGTTTGTTTTTATTTTTATTTTTTTAGATTTATTTGTATTTTTTGGGACAAGGTTTACAGAGTCTGTAGGGTCTCACTGCATAGATTTAACTCCTAGTGATCCTCCTGTTTACAGCCTCCCAAGTGCTGGGATTACAGGCGTGCACCACCACACTAGTCTCCATCACCATCTCAGCGGGCCCCTGGGGTGGGGCTGACACTGCAGGCCCAGGAATCGAACTCCTGGCCCCTGTGCCTGCCTAAGCAGGCACTTTCTTTTTTTAAATTATTTAATTTATTTTTTTGGCAGAACCGAGGATTGAACTGATAAGCCGGCACTTTAATCTGCTGAGCTGTTTGGCCAGCCCTCTTTAAATTTTAAAGAGAAAATAACAAAATTTCAGAGCAAGCTAATAGCAAGGTACCAATGTTTAATACATTACACATTATTATCTTTGCTCGGAGGACAAGATCTATGTGTTTAATTGTCCAAACAACATGAGCACAGACCTTCCCTCCCCATCCCAGCTTGCGTCGCATTTTGCCTCTGCCCACAGTACGAGACATAACTCTCAATGCACCATCTTGGCCCACAGCAGAGGGAACCTCGTGGCCCTTCCTGTGGCCAGGAGTCCCACGGCCACAGCCTCCAGCCTCCCTCTTGAGCTCAGCTTCACCCGTGTCCAGCACTTCTCTTCCTCCAAGGGAGATGCAGTAGAGGGCGGAGACCTAGATGTTGGAGACAAGGACAGTCTGGTCAGGAATGTGGTCAGACTCGGCCTGGGCCACCTGTAGTATCATTCAGTTTCCCAAGTTTAGTACAAGAAGAATAATCTCCACATCTCTGAATATTTTTTGTTGTTGCAAAACTTAAATGAGATGATGTCTGTAAAGTGCCTGCTACAAAATAGGTACTCAGTAAATTTAAGTTCCAGACCTAGACCACCTCTGGCCCTGCACGTACCAGAATTCCTGGAGGGAATGAGCAGATTAGATTAAGCCTACAAACATTCCTGCTCCAAGCCTTGTAAAAAGAAACCAAAGTTTGTGGTATAACAGAAAGCAACCTGTAGCTGCAAGCAAGAACGTAGACATTTACAAACATGAAAGTGCAGCCTACCCCTATGCCCATTTCAAGGAAGGGGTCACTGGGTTTAAATCACTCACTAGCACTCTCATCCAAGAGCCTAGAGTCCCACTCCCCAAGAGAGACCCACCTCCACGGGATGCGCTCCCTCCCAGGGCCTTACTTCCTTCATCCATCAAATAAAAACATCTGAACTATGTGGTCGTAGGAGAAATCCACGTTTCTGTCCCAGCCCTTGAGATGCCTCTCATCAAACTCTTCATAGAGACCAGACCAGAATGCAGCCCCACCGACAGGAGGCAGAAAGACGGCAGCCCGCCTTCACACACACTGTTCCCGGGCAACGCTGTTCAAGAAGAGCCCTGGTTGGCGCTCTGTCCCTCCCTGCTTTCAAGCTGCCCCGTGCGGACAGTTGCGTAGTCTCCCTCTCCGATCTAAACTATTTTCAACTGGCTCAGATTTCCAGGATGGAAAGGGTTCCTTTGACAGAGATCAAGTTCAGCTTTGATCATTAAACCATTTCCAACTTCCCTGTGAATTTTCACCAAAGCAGGGAAACTGAGCCAATGGGCGCGCATGGACGCGGAGGGCGGGCGGGTGCTGAGGACTAGGCAGGCGGGCAGGCGGGCAGGCGGAGGGCAGGGAGGGCAGGGAGGGCAGGGAGGGCAGGGAGGCAGCGGGGTCCTCTCGGCCACATGAAGACACCCCGCCAGGACCAGCACTCCCAGTGAAGAGAGGCACTTTAAATAGAAATCAAATGCCGCTGCCCTCGCTTTCTCTGCACTCTTTTGCAGATAAACACATAAGGTTTACGGTTGGACAAATGTTTGGTTTCATTCCAAGCATAAAAATGGGTTCAGTTTCCTGTCTCCTAACTCTCCTGACCACAAATATGTTTTGTCGTAAGCCTTAAACCTAAAGAGTTATTTAATAAATTAACGCTTCAAATGCTTTCAGTGCAGTTAGTCTGACGCTCAGTTAGGGATGTCCTCCCATCCAGCGCAGGCCGTCAGACCCGCCCCACCCCTCCTGCGCTGGAAAGCTGTAGTGCCTCTTCTTGCCGTATTTTATAGCTTTACAACACTTTATTGAATTGCTATATTGTAATATTTCTGCCCTATCCCTACCCCCAAATAATCCTTTATGAGGAAGCATAGACAGAATTTGGAATGCAGCGAAGTAAGCACAGCCGTCTTTATAGCATTTTACAAATTTCTCTTGGCCTCAGAAATCACCAAATAATCACACAAAGGAACCAAGCCCTTTGCCTGCAGGACAATGCATGGTTTTTTATTAAGAGAGGAATTTAAATTCCTTCTGTGCACAGACTGTTTTAACTATAAAGACTTAGAAAATTAATTTTTGCCTATAATCTCTTATAGATAATACTATAAAAATAGTTCCTTTTTAAGAAGCATATTTCATGCAGATATCAAAAAGCCTTTTATCTGTGTTCAAGATTTCTTGTTCTATTTCTGTCCCTTGTTTCCTTCTCTGAGCCGAGGATCAGACTTGGGGAGCCGGAGCTCCAGGCTTGCTGTTGCAGGAAACAGCTGGGCCTCTTTGCTTTATTTAAGCAGAGAATTGAGGATCCTAGATTAACTCCCTACTATGTGCTGGGCACGGGACCAAGTGCTGCGGGGAAACTCATGGTGGATTCAAAGGGCAAGTGAGGCGGGCTTCCAGCCAGAAAGACCAGGAGGGTGAGGGCTGGAGTAAGAGCTGCCCCTGACTGCGTAGAATGACAGAAAAAGAAGGGCACCTTCTACAAGCTGCCTTGAAGACTTCTTTGTACCCCAATAGCAGCTTTATTGTTATTTACTATTTTTCTTTACAGGATTTATCTTTTCATTTTAATTTAGTTTCATCCTGAGCACTAACACAGGTAAAAGTCACTGGTAAATGTGCCAGCTGTATATTTTCTCTAAAATACATTAAAGTATGTAATTATTGAAGAATTACACGTGGAAGTAGTTGTAAATTTCAGCCACAACACATCGATGGAAGCCCTGCCTTAAGACAATGGAGGAAAGTGAAGAAGAACAAGGAGTGGAACACACCGAGTATTTGTAGCAAAGGACTTTCCATGTGGGTCTGGTGCCGGTAGGAATCTGAAGTTCCCAGAGCAATCCTGCAGGAAGCCCAAGACCCACGCACCCACTCTGCCAATGCACACTATTTGTTAGGCAGTTGCTAGGTCTAGATGGTTTCTCTCTGTGTGTGTGTGTGTGTGTGTGTGTGTGTGTGTGTGTGTGTGTGATAGAGACCCAAGCTGGGGCCCTTGAGAAGCTAGACAAGCATTCTATAACTAAGCACATCATCTTACAAGGTCTGGATAACTCTGCCTCAAATCACACTGATGAGTGGAGCATCCATGCACAAGGGTCCCTGGAGCACGTAGCCAAATACACTGTATCGCTAGAGCCAAATCAGCTTGCACAGGAAGAACAGTCGCGTTGGCTACTATATTCGCTGCCGTCCACGTAGCCATGGACTGTCTGTCCTCTTGGTCTATGTGGGCTGCTATAACACAACACTGTGGGTTATGTAGTTTATAAACAATGGAAATGCATTCCTCGCACCCTGGTGGCTCTGAAGTCCAAGACCGAGTGGCTGGTAGGTCTTCTAGCAAAGGCCATTTTCTGGCTCACAGATGCTGCCTTTTCCTTGCACGCTTGTCTATGAAGAGACCATGTCCTCTCTGGGCTTAATTAGAGTGGCCCTAATCTCCCTACTAAAGGCCCCATCTCCTGTTATCATCACCTTAGAGGATAGGATTTCAACATGTGAATTTTGAGGGTATACAAAATTGAGCTAACAGCACCCACAAAAGACTGTGATCCAAGTATGGGGACATTTTGGCTTACTTTTTTTTAGAGTTATGTGTTTGTTTGTTTGTTTCTTTATTTTTGTACCAGGGGATCAAACGCAGGACCTTGTGCTTGTCAGGCAGGCACTGATCCACTGGGCTATCTGCCTGGCCCCTGGCTTGCTTTTCTAAAGGTAGTTTCAGGGTAGTGCAAAAAGCCTTGGAATGAAAGCCTACCTTTGCATTTCTGCCTTGTCACTAGCTGTTCAATTTTTGGTAAATTTCTTAAGTCTTATAATTCTCAACTTGCACATTTACAAAATAGAGCTAGATACTTTTTAAAATTTTTCCTTTGGTGGGGGAAACAATTATGTTAAAAGTATATTTTAAAAGTATAGTGTATATCACATAATTTGAAATCACGCAGTAAACATAGTTTTAATATGAACTACCCAGCCATCAGAAGTCATTGTGATAAACGTATAAATTTAATGCCAAAAGATCCTTGAGATAATTTGAAAATATTCCAATATTGCAATATTGTATCTCCTTCCATATATATGTATATATTGTCTTGAATTTTAAGTAAGAAAAACTATGCCTATTGGTGGACAGATTCATTAAAGGGTGGCGTTGCAAGGCTTGTTGTGTGTGGGGCCAGCAGACCCACTGGAGGAGAAGTTAAGAACACCAAATCCTGCGTCCCCTGAACTGCACTTTAACCCCAGCTAGACTACATGCACGCCACATTATCTTAGCGGAATTATACAACCTCTCCAAGCCTCAGATTACTTTTCAGAAAATGGGACATAATAATATATAGGGAGGCCCAACTACCTCTGGTATTTAGCAAATTTTCAATAAATAGTACTGGCGTTCAGGTGGTGGGTGTACGGATAACCCTTGCAGCTTTCTGGAAAGTCACTTTTCGCTAATAGAATTGTGAGTAGCAAATTAAAACCACATTCACTGGATATATCGCCCAACCCTACAGCAGTACTGCGAGTGGCCAACGCGCCGCTCCCTCCAGGCGGGTCCCGCCTCAGGGCTCCACAGGCCGGGCAGCAGGGGCCAGCCCGTGGCCCTTGTGATCCGGGTGCTTTCTCCTCACACAGAGCAAACGTGTAGTCATTGTCCCTGGGCTGTGTGTGCACTACTGACGCTTCCCTTTTTGCATGAAACCCTCTTCAATGTAAGCTGCTTTTATTTGTATTCAGACTAAGATTGAGTGCATGCCACGGCACGACTTGACCATTAAAAATATTCTAGTTAGCTATATATTTTTATCAATTTGGGAAAGCAATCAAAGCCGACATTTTCACTTAAAAGCTTGGAAATAAAGCAGATATTATCTGGTTGGGAAAAGGCTGAGGAAATCACTGGGGGAAAACCCTTTTGTGTATCCAATTTCACATCACTGTTGTCATGTACAGGATGTATATTCAAATGTGTTTGCCTATTCCTAAACTGATCATACATCAAAATTAATGCCATGCTGTTTCTTTTACAGTGAAATTGTTTATATAGGAAATATTGTACCCAACATTCCCTGCCTCCACCCTGCCTCCACCACCGATTGCAGAGTGATATAAAAGCGCTTGTGTCCACAAATGTAACAGAAGTCTACATGCATGGAATAAGTGAAAAGAAGGTGTGATTTAAACACAAACACTATTATCAACCAAAAAATGAAGGAGAAAATGAGAAAAGATCACTAGAGTTTATGCAAATTCAGAACAGCAAATAGCATATACTTATACAAGTACTAGATTGAAAATTAGAGGTTCAGTTAGACAACAGTCGAATTCAGTCAGTGCAAAGGCAGCTCTTAGATTCTGTCTCGTACCCATGTGACCAAATTAATTAAAGTCATTTACAAGAGACAGATATGACCTGCTAAAGGGAATCTATTTCCTAATTCTCTATGGGAAACAATAATGTAAAGCTGCCCACTTGGTTCTCTAGTGTGTTTTTGGTAGAGTCTAGTCAATTCCAATAAATTTAGTTGAACTTTCCCTCTTCCACACTCAGCCATGTTTTTTACCGTCTTCTTCTTAGCTAAAATCTTAGTGCAAGTAGCAAGTAAAGTGGGAGGCTGCCAATTACGCTACAAATCCAGGTCATGTTGCCAAGCCAGAAGACCTGTAGGGCTCTTCAAAGGGGTTTTAGAGATTGTCCTCTTCCACAGCTTCCAGACTTTAAATCTTTTGTTAATGAAATCATATGTAGACATCTAGCCTGAAAATTAGGCTTTAACAGCATTTCACAAGTACTATATATATATTGGCCAAATGTTACTGGAGAGAAGAAATTAGGTGACCAGACTGTCAAAAACTGAAGAGTATGAACCAGGTGAGAAAAGGGAGAAGCCAACTTGGAAAAATTCATGATCCTGATGTTAAAAGCTGAACACAATTTGAGTAGTTTCCCCTACTTATTCACCCTTCTTTATCAAAGCTATTGGTTAAAATCATGTTCTTCAGGGGCCTCTAACTACAGAGTATGCATATGGCAATTTGTTCAACAAGAAGAAGTTAGCACTCCTTCGCAAGGCCCATCTTGTCATTGGGTCCTGTGGCAGATTACTGGCTGGACACAAGCCTGTTTCCTCTTCTTCTGAACAAACTATTCTTCCTGGTCCTCTGCACTGGATGTAGCTGTGACTGATTGCTAGCACTGATCAACGGAAAAAGGGCTGTGTGCCACGTCTAGGCCTTAAAGCACCTTCTGTGTGTTCCTGCCCGCTCCTTTCCCTTGCCTGCTGTAATTGACCACCAGAATGGGGCAGTGAGAGGCACACTGAGGATGAAAGTGCCTCTCTTGACATGGAGACCTGCACGAATGCATGGGACAACCTTCTACCATTATAAATGCCTGTATTAGCCTCTATG
Organism: Tympanoctomys barrerae; assembly: GCA_002564285.1. Lineage (NCBI taxonomy): Eukaryota > Metazoa > Chordata > Mammalia > Rodentia > Octodontidae > Tympanoctomys > Tympanoctomys barrerae. The sequence goes on along the minus strand of NDGN011313142.1, from coordinate 9,609 downwards.
AGAAAGACAGAAAATTGTATGGCATTAAAGGTCTGGTATTTTAGAATGGATTACAGTGCCTTGTTAGACCTCGTTCTGTGCTAAGCCTATCTCATTCTTCTCTTTTTTGAATATCTTTGCATTGTTCCTTGGTGTCTCTTGTACATCTCTAAGTCTCCGTACATGTAGGTTGTATACTCTCAGGAGAGCAACTGCTAATAATGAACAATCCAGGTCTCTTTGGGGGAGGAGATTGTGTTTCCACATAAGTGTCTGATGGAAACTACTCTGGGCCCCAATTTCTTTACTGAAAAAGAATAGGATGGAATAGACATGAGCTAAGTCCCCTGAAGCACGAAGAGTGATGTGGTGACCAACTTGTGGTGGGAAGTGTACCAGAGAAGGGTGAAACGACCTTACTCCAGTTGCAGGACCTCTGGCACATCACCCAAGTCTCCCAAACTCTTCTATGAGAAATAAGTACACCTGCTTAAAGATAGCTACCATTAGTAGACTTTTAAAAATTTATCCAACTGCTATTAATGAGAAACCAATGAACTTTCAGTGTCACTTTTTTTAAGCATGTGTATCCTGAGCCAACAACAGTTGGCTATACATAATTTCTATGTATTTCTCCAGCTAGATAGGTCTCTGTTAATGAATGCCTATGTTTAAGCCAGTAGGAAAGGCATGGATATGCAATGTCATCTCAGCTAATTGATTCCAGCCTATCATGGAGGCTGCAAAAATGGGGGATTGTAAAAATTGACCCTTTGTTTATTAACCTCTGGCATTTCCTCAGCTTGAAAATGTCAGCTTTCCCCTACATCCTCCATGTGTGCTGTGTCACCAACACCAGGACTTTTCCTCCTTTGCAGACTCTCTCACTCACCTCACACACTACACAGACAGTAGGTAGAACTGCCAGCGACTGTGGGCAGGAAGCACTCCAGGCTGCAGCCGTGTCTGGGCACCGAGGAGCCGGCATTTGCTCACCAGGGTAGTGTCATCAGCCCTCACTGGGCAGGTTTGCTCCTATCACTCTAGATTTCAAGTTCCACTGGGAAATCTAAAACCAACAAGCATGACCACCGGTCACTGTGCCCATGGCCACTGTCCTGAAGGCCACCATCCTGTCCTCCTTGGACTTGGGATCAGTGAGTATCATTACACAAGAGGATGGCAAGGACAGTAGGCTGTTATCTAGCTCAGTTGTTCTCCTAAAGAACATTCCAGGGCCAGAAAGAGCTGTGCCGTACACTAGCCACACAGAAGTTTGGAAGTCTTTGGTATGAGTGCCACGAGGTGAGTGACAAACCTAAATTTTCTCAACTATAGACATCGTTTTGGCCTGCCATACAGGGATGGCTGTTGGGCACAAATACTATCACTTCCACTATGGACAAATGCAAGGGTAGATTTGTCATCATGACTATTTTTACCTTACTGAAGACCAGTACTAAGACTCAACCTCAGCAGCAGGTCTCACACAGCGGATATCCTAGCTCACACTCATTGGATATCAAGAATACAGTAGTTCCGATTTAAAATATTAAATATTTCCTATCTCTTAAGGCCTAAACAACAGTAAAGCCTCCAGAATCCAGATAAATCCTGCCCAATTTATCACTCCTGAGAGGAAGCTAAAACGAAATCTACCTCTGCGGCAATTAGAAAATAAAGACTTGATGTATGAGCCAGGCTTCCAGGGGAGTATTGACCCTACTTTTGAGTACATCTTCCAATAATTTTGCTCAGAACTTTTAAAAGATTTTCAAACCAACCTCTTCTCATAAATAAGTGATAATAGAGTGATTCTGTAGAAGTCTTACCTCTTTGTTATGCAAGTCCCATAAGGCCCTATTCATGAAGATTTTGTTAACTGGGTTTTCTTAATTAAAAATGCATTTGCTTAAAATATTCTATAATTTAACTTTATACCCATGAATAAAAATTGCCTTTCACTGAGCACTCACTAATGTCAGGGCACTGTTTTAAGCTTGTTCACACACATCTCATTTATCCTTATGACTACACCACAATGTATTAGGGAGGCAATTATTCTCTTTTTACTTCCAGAAAAGACAGGCCCAGAGATTCTAAGTAATGTGTCCAGTATCCCAGAGCTTGTGCAGAAATGATGGTGCAGGAACTCCAAGAATTATATGATCCTATAGCCTTTTTTTTTAGCCATTTGTCTACTTTATCTCTTAATTAAAATATTCTTTTATCTAATTCCTTCAAGTTAGAAGGGACTTTGCTGCAATGGAATGTGCTACAAGGGTCTCTCTTCATGCCGTCAGTGGTGTGCTCCTAAAAGCAGGAGACACTCTTGCCTAAAGCTCTAGTTTAAGTCCATTCAGTCTAGCTGGGTACCATCATCTGTAGATGCCTCGGGGAGCTCGACAAGCATGATGGATTCCAGGTTTCCTTCACTGTCAGGGAATTGATGAGTTTACAAAGCAGCACATGCAAGATCACAGAGTCCTCCAGCAAACAGGAGGTGGGCGTGCGAAGGCTCAGTCCGGGATCCACTAATCTTTCCATTGACTCGCTACTGGCTTTGCTCCATCCAGCAGCCCTGCATGGAGGAAGACCAAGCACCAGCAGTACTAGCCTTTCTTCATCTTTCCCAAGGAGAAAAAGAGAACCGGTTGGAAATGGGGAAATGGGAAAAAGGACCGCCTTGGCTGTGGAGCCCTATGGAGGATGGACAGTAGCAGGAGTGCGTGTGGGCGAAAGACCGCAGCAGCAAACAGGAAGCCCAAGAGAGACCTGCTCCTCTTCTGAGGGCTGACCCCCATGACCTAGGATTTCCTACCTCTTACAGGTTCCACCTCCTTTCAGTACTGCCAGGCTCAGGCTCCAAACGTGGGCCTCATAGGTAAACCATGTCCAACCACAATGGATCCAAAACCCCTCAGAGTTCTACCTTCTCTTTAGAAGTCCTGGCTGGCAACACTGGCTCTAGAGTCTCTCATGAGAACGCTCTGCAGCTGCCTCCTTCCCAGATAGCTGCTTCCTTCATCTCCCTGATTTTCCCAGGCAAACATTGCTCCTAAATTCTAGCTATAGTTAAATATCCATGAGCTAGGTGAGCTCTGAATTTGCCTATAAATTGAGCATCCTGCTGTCTAAAATTGTATGCAGGACTGGGGAGATCGTTCTGGCAAGCGCAAGAGCCTAAGTTCAATCCCCAGTTCTGCCATAAATAAATAAATAAATAGATAAATAAATAAATAAAGTGTATGAAATAGTATCAGTTGGCATTGGGTCACTACCAAACATGCAATAAGGCTCTTTACCAGGTAAAACTGTGTTATCGCTAGACAGGATTGATTGATTGAGTTTTAATACCATGGGGACACTTGATGCTATGAGTCTGTACCCTCAAAAACAATAAAAAGAATGAGATGCCAAACAAAGAGTTGCAGAAACCCATAGCTCCCAAACAGCCCTTGCTTGGAATGTAAGGCTTAAAGATTAAAATGTTCCCTCTGTTACTGTCCCTTCAATACACAGATACTGCTGTTGAACACCTATAAACCGTAGGATTCCATCATTAGCATTCCTCTAGTCAATGAAGTAGAGATTATAAGCTGTAGGAGAATAGTTTTTCCAGTGGACTAAATAAAGCTATTTTTACTTTGAATGGAAAATAAATACAGCCCATAAATGTTGTTTATTTTTTCAAAGCAATTCCTTCTACTTCTCAAACTCTGCAATTCTGTGTTTTGTTATGTTTTTCCACCCAGGACAAAAATACTCCAAAAGTGGAGATATTCTACAAATACTATATTGATGGTAAAGAATAAAACTGAAGCGGCTAAATATACCCTAAATGCTTTCCAATACAATTATATTTTGGCTTCAGAACACCCCCTGTGAAGTAGATAATATCAACCTCCTTTTACCATGAGAGTTCTGTAACAGCTGGAACTAGAAATGAAACTCAAAGTCTCCCTGCATAGCTCACCACCTCCTTAAAGACTGTTCTCCAAGCTACAGACTGTGACGTGACTTTAGGTGAGACTGAGCACTAATGGATTAAAGATCCCACTGTCACGGCGTGTCAACAAGCAGGTCTGCTCTTCGCAATGAGGAATCTATTGTGCGCATAGAAATTTGTTGCTTTATAGAGTTATCATTCATTAACAGCTTTTCACTACTGAATTTTATCTTTTTGAGAACTCCGTAGTAGCATGTTGTTACCTTTACACTTCCTTTTATGATCACATTCTACGTATTACAAGTAGATTCTAATTCTTCTTTTGTTCATAAATGGTTTTACAAGTGAATCAGATACATAAGTAACATGTGGCGGATGGGGAACAGTACAAGAGGCAAATTGATTAGCTAGAAATCAGAAGGAAAATATGCCAGTGGCTGAAGTTTGGCAAAAATGAGTCTGGCTGCTAAGATGTTTGGTTACTGTTCTTGGGAAGGTCTACAAAATCTGTGGGTTAACCAAGCCCCCCAAGGAGCCTCCACATTCTTGGCTACCCATGGGACAAGGTCAGAAATGCAGAAGTGCCAACAAGGAAAGATGTCAATCAAAGAAAAGGTCTCTTCTTATTTAGTTTATCTTCTCATTGTTTTTTTCTCAAAACACCTAGTCCTGCCAGGTGTAGTGACACAGTCCCAGCACTCAGGAGGCTGAGGCAGGAGGGTCGCCACAAGTTTAAGGCCAGCCAGTGCTACAGAGTGAGCTGGAGGCCAACTTGAACCACATAGTGAAACACCATTTCAAAAATAAATTAATTAATTAAATACATACATAAATAAGATAAATAATACACACAGTCCTGAGCCTATCCTTTTACTCTACAGTGCTCAACCCAATATCTGTTATTTTTCTAGTAATCAGCTCATGCATTTTGAACTTAGCCTAGGGGCTGAGGAGATAGCTCAGCAGTCTAAGCGCCTGCCTGGCAAGCACAAGGACCGGGGTTCAATCCCCTGTACCACATGCTGTGCCAGCCCCAGAAACCAGGTACCCGTGACAGTCACCAAAACTCTGCATGGTGGCACATGTCTGTAATTCCAGTGCTGGGGAGGCTGAAACAGGAGGGTGACTGCAAGTCTGTGCTGCATAGCAAGACCCTGTACCAAATAAATGAATAAATAAATACTCTGTCAGGTCAGCCTAATTGGATGCTGACGTTTCTGGCTCATCCCATGAACACCAAAGTTGCTCAACTGAATAGAAACAAAATCTTTTCTCCTCTGTACTGAAATGGAGACTGTTTACATACAAAACATGAAATATAAAAACAAACTTTTTTAAGGTAGAACACTAACAAGAACACAAATTGAAAAACGCCAAGCATTTAGAAACACAACAACAGCTTCATTTTATTCATGTGTTCAGTGTTTGTGATGAATTCTTATGGGCTTGAAAAATCTAATTTTTTCACTCCTAATTTTATTCTTGGTTCAATAGAAAAAGTTGGCTTTCTTGTTCCTCTTCCTCTTCTTCCTCTTCCTCTTTGTCTTCTTTTCTTCTGCCTTTCTCACTCCTGTGTAAAGCAGGAGAGTTGTAACACGTAAGTCCTTAACTATGAACCACTGCAGTAAATTTACCAGCTTTCTCTGGGAAGCACAGCAAAGGGTATAAAGGCCTCCACCTTTAGGAGTTGTTTGGGAGCAGACCATCTCCACCCTGCTGTAGAACAGAAACTGAGAACATGCCAGAAAATAACAATAGAAGTCCTGTAAGAGTCCTGGGTCTGTGATGAGACCCTTTTATAATTTAGGAGACACAAATACACTTAACTTTTATATTCTTCACATATTACTCATTGCATAATTGTTACAAAATTGAGCATGTATAACAAACATCATAAATCCTCTCCTCACACCCGTGGTGCACATCGGTGATTGAGCACAGGACTCTCCTGACAAAAATCCTAGAGACATTCCTTTGGGAGAGGCGGGGCAGTAGACATGGTAAGAATTTCTCCTATTTCTGGCATTTTCTCCTTTGGAGGGAGCACAGTCAGACCCTCCCAGTTTGCTTCCATCTCCTTATTCATCCTTCCTGAGGGTGGGAAGACAGACATAATCCAATTGGTGAGTTCTGACCTTAAGCCACGGGTGCCTAAGCGCCTTCCACCTGGAGCGAGCACTGTCCTACGGGGTACAGGCGCCTGACTTTTCTCAACCCACTATTGAAGCCATTGGTCACTTTTCTTCGTGATCTTTAAGGAAATAAGCAGTGGTCCAAGGCTACCCAAATGGGATATGCCTGAATTAAGAAAAAGGAAGAACTCTTGCGCAGCAAAAAGTAGTCCCCATGCTTCAATACCAACTTCCCTGATAACAAAGGTGATTCTTTATCTGTCTTACCCTCTCATCTCATTCAGATCTTGGACAGAAAAGAAGGGGTTATTTTGAGATTCCATCAGCCCTCCTTCCAATTACAATTGATTATGATTTTCACAGGAAGTAGATGCAATGTAACACATCTCAGGAGCCGTACTCTGCTTGGGTTTGCCATGAAAGAGAGACTTGAGGTTAGTGTTGTTGAGAATGACCTGCTGAGCTTTTGAACGGGACCATAGGTGGGTCAACTCTTGTCACTAGAATCCTGAGACCACAGTGCAACCAACAATTTTGTCATTGCCTCATGTGGTCTGTCCCAAGCAACTTATGCCACTGATCAACCTCAGAAGTAACTCATGTTCTGGTGGAAGTATAAATTTGTACTGTCCTTTTTGGGGCTAATCTGGCCAAATTGTAAATGCACTTACACGCTGTCATGGCAAGTCCACTTTGATATATCTATTTCACAGAATATACTTGCATAAAAATAAATGTTTACTTCTGCACCCATTGTAATGATGGAAAACTGAAACTACTTAATGACCAGCCCTAGGGAATTCATTAAATACTTAAGGACACTAGGAATTGGCTTCTAGTCATTTTGGTTTTTTTCAAATACACTGAATCTGTACTACATTTCACTAAGTGGTATGTGACAGGTACACAAGGAGTGTCCACTTACTACTCTGTGTTGCTTCCATGCTGAAGGGTAAATGGATATGCATCAATTTTGTAATAAAAAGAAATATTTCTACAAGCATTTTAATTCATAATAATTTTCTTCTTGGATGCTGATGCTCACCATTTTGACTGCTCCCCATTTCTACAGGGCCTGCAATTTGAACAGATACTCAGAAGGGTGGGGGCACATCTGGCACTGGGGCAATGATGGTGGTCATCTGGAGAGCAGTGTCTCACAGCCCTATGTGTACCAGATTAATCTTTTCCCTTACAACAAAGTCCAACCCTCCTAGGACCACAATTCCTCTGACTTCCCAAAGCAAAGTCGCCTTTGCTCCTATGAGGATGGACAAGCGTATTCAGGTCTTTATCCTTTGGTTCCCCTTTGAGAAGCTCTAAGCAGATCATGAACATATACTTTCTAATACAGTGGGCTGAGTCTTGGCTTTGGCCAGATTACTGCCCATGAGAAGATTAAAGATTTCAACTCTTCCTTTTGAAGAAACACGTTAGCGTTCTAATAGCTCGAAGTGAAAATTCTATTTGACTTTGTCTAACTCAAGTTTATTTGACCCATTTTTCTTCCCACAAAATCTGTTTCACAAATCAAACTTTAGATAGCACTTTAGGAAAAATGGTAAGAGTTCTGGGTTTCTACAATATTAATACTCTCCATGGATCAAATACGAGCTGTGCTCATCTTCCTTGGACCTCTTCAGCCGCTCAGGCTGTGCTCAGTGGAGGTCGTTTTCACAGAAAGCGGGCTTCACTGATCCCGTGTGAACCCCGGACACTGGCTATCCGTCCTTGCTGTTGCATCCCCACTGCAGTACACATTGGATCGGCATTTCATAATAGTGTGAGCTAACGCCGGGGCTTGCCTAGTGCATTAGCTACTAAAGTCTTTCTTTTTCATATCTATTAATTAATTTTGTTCACAAAATAATTCCATTAGGTTAAGCAACTCTGTATCATTTATACCCTCGACGGATATGGGAACTGAGATTCTAAAAAGCATTGAAACTGAGTGAGAACGTGTCCCAGTGATGACTGAACCAAGCTTACAACCAGTGTCTCCGACCTTTGAAACTCAAAGTAGGAACCACAAACTTATGAGCAGAACAGTTGCCCAGTACACTGTACTTTACAAACCACTGGAACTACCGAAGGCCTAGTCTCAGTAGATGACACCAACTTTGAACCACTTGGCTTCTCTATATTGAAATAAACAAGCTTGTGTAGCGCAGTTATTGCTATTGTTTTGCTGCTGTTGTTATTCAATGGAGTTTCTGTTTTACAAGGGAAGATAAATATAACTATTTTCCTCTTGGAATATGTTCCTCTGGGTCATGGAAAGTGATAGGTTCTGGCCCTAGTTTGCTGAATTATCATGGTGGTCATCTAACACTTCTGAAGCCCTAAAACAACAGCTTACCTTCCCAGAGAACATCTCCCCCTTCCTTCCCAACCCGGTCCTGGATACAGCTTCCTTTCACTTTTCCTGTGCCATAAGGGAGACCTCAGTCAACTCCTTCGGTGTCACTAAACCTGCCCTTCAAAGCCCACCCCCGGCAGAAGTCTCTAATTCTCAGCCTCGCCTTGTCTTAGGTCAGAAAATCCCCACCTCCCTCAGATTCTTTCCGTGTTTTCAGTCAATAAAGGTCTCTTTTTTCTTTTCCATCTCTTTACTAAGAGAAAGAAAAATGTATGTGTTTCCCTGGAGCTCCAGGTATACTGTGCTCCTTCTCTACTGGCAACTCCAGCTGGTGAGTAAGCTGGTACCTCTAAAGAAAGGGTACTTGCGTTGGGTTTTTAGGAAGGATGTGGAGCAACGACAGGCAGATTCAGAAACATCATAAACAGAAGAACAGCAGCCATAGGGGCTTTCAAAACCCCACTCCAGCTATCTGAAGTTGAAAGTGACAATCATCAACCCCAACAGGGAAAGCAACTACCTGGGTCCTGAGGTCTCCTGAGGTTAGGCAGAGACCCACACATTCGGTCACTAGACACAGTCTTCATTGCCTGATCATTACTTCATTACTATCGCTGAGACCACGTCACTGACCAGTGTCCCCTGCTTTGCTTCATTCAGTTGGTGTTTTCTCATTTTTACTCTAAGTGCTCTGTGGTCTGGCCACCTCCCTCCAACTACTGTATGCTGCCTCCTGGGCCTTCTGTTCAGAGATTCTAGACACCACAGCAGTTAGAATTCCTATGTGTGTATTTCCCAGCCAGTAAATAAGGAATAGTAAGACACCAAATAAGGAGAGCCTCAAGACTATGAGATAACAATATTTATACAGACAAGTCCTGGAAGGGGAGTGGGGATATTCCAACACAAGCACAATCTATAAATTATCAAAATTGAATTTAAATGAATGGAATGGAATGGAATGGATTGGAATGGAATGGAATCAAATTTTTACTTTCAGGTTCCTCCTCAGGGGATAGCTGTTTCCCATGTGATTAGGAAGAAAATTCTCAGGGGCCAGTGAGATAGCTCAGTAGAATAAGCACTTGCCTGGCAAGCACAGAGGCCAAGTTCAATCCCCGGTTCTCAAAAGAAGAAAGAAGAAGAAAGAAGAAGAAGAAGAAGAAGAAGAAGAAGAAGAAGAAGAAGAA
>NDGN011313137.1:0-21100 GCA_002564285.1 Tympanoctomys barrerae | reverse complement strand
AAAAGGAAAAATATTGTTGGGTTTAGAGAACATAAGCAAAACGGTGGCCACAGGAGTGGGGCAGGAGACCACTAAATGACTAAATGACTAAATGACTCCAAGGCAACAGGAGAATTTAAGGTTCGTGCAAGCTGTGCTTGCCTGAGAAAGCAAGGTACAAGTTCACTGTCCTCACAGTGGACAATGCCAAAGTTCTCTGCCTGTTGTTCATCAAATAATTTGCTCAATGAGTGATGTCAGAGGCAACAGGATGAAAACATCTCAGAGCATCCATGAGCCAAGAACAAGCCACAGGTGCCCAGCGAGCACTTCCTGGGGCCCCTACATTCCTCCCTCGGAGGTGGGGTCCTGCTCCCTGCACATACGGCTACCTTCAGCGCTCATTCTTAATGACAGAACAAGCAGGAGGATGTATGGGGATCTCAGGACTAGCTCATGTTGTGCTGAGGCCCAGCAGCCAACCTGGAAGCCACATGCAGGTGATGCACCCGTGGGTGCCAGTGGTCACCGTGCAATGTGGCCCTAGACCCATGTGACTCCCTGGCTGTCCTGCAGGGCAGAGGAGATGAACCCTCCCCAGAGCCTTCCCCCAAGCCATAGTTGAGGAGCCAAACGAGTATGACTAGCTACTTAGAAGCAGACAATGGGAACACGGAGGAGCACTACTTTCTGATGCATGGAACAAACATCTTGTCTGTGGGAATAATCTCCTGTTGTCTATAGTGATGCGCTCGCCACCAGTGATGACCCAGTGGAGAATCCCATTCTGGGCAAAGCAAAGTAGCTCCCAGCGAAGCCTCATGTACTAAAACCTCTGTAGAAAGAGTCTGCCCCTCTCTCCTGCCCATTGCTTTAGCCCAGTGTGGGCTTTCTTTAGGATCAGGATGGCCCTTGCCTGGGTAACAGTGCCACACCTGCTCACAGATACCAGCCGCCGCAGGGCCTGGGAGCTCCTGCCCATGCAGTGCCCGACCTTGGCCATGGGGCACGAACACTGCACTCTGCCTGGAGGCCTGGACTCATCCAGACAAGACACAGGACACAAACGGAAACCCAGGACGGCTCTGCCTCGACTAGATGCATGCCCACACACAGGACAAAGCAGCAAGATGCACTGCTGTATTCGTTGACTTGGGCCGCAGCCACAGAGCCACAAGCAGCGCGGCGTCTGCTGTCTTGCCGTCCTGCAGGCTGGACAGCTGAGAGGAAGAGTCCAGGGCACGTCCCGCCCCTGCTTGCCCTCCCTGGCTCCTGGAAGGCCGCCTTTGCCCTCTGCCTTCCCAGTCTTCCTATTTGTGTGGCAAAGTTCTAAATTCGTCTCCTTATGACACCACTCATGCGAGGCTCCAGTCCACCCCTGGAGCTTTCCAACACAGTCACATTCTAAAGTACTGAGCTCTGAATAACTACTAGGAAGACAACAATATGCGATGTATTAATTATTGTAACTTTCCTACTAACCTGTTTAGAAACTGTCTCATTGCTATTTCTGTCTCATTAAAATTAATAAAAATAAATAAAATAAAATGAAATACTGGGCATCAGAAACTCAGCATTGGAAAGCTAAGGCTTCCGACTCAGACCACAGCCCTAGGCTGAGGGCTCTCCAGATATCACCTGGAGTTGAGGAAGACTTCATGGAGCGCTGAACTCAACACCAAATCCAAGGGCCGGCCAAATAGCTCAATGGATCAAAGCACCTGCCAGCCTCGGTTTCTATTCCCAGTCCCCCCTACTGGTCCAAAGCCCTGGGGCACACTGAGATGGCAATTGAGACTGAGCGTGGTGGCACACACCTATAATCCCAGCACTTGGGTGGCTGTAAACAGGAGAATCTTACGAGTCCGATCTAGTAATGAGACCCTGAACACCCTGTAGACCATTCCTTAAAATACAAAAAATAAATAAACAAATAAAACACCAGATCCAAAGTCCTGAGCTCAGAGACATGAGATCGATCTCCCCAAGTACGATAGGTTCTGGATGGCCAGACCCAAGTCTGCGCAAACCTGAAGCTACTCTGCTTCTTCCACCGGACTGCATTCAGCTCCCAACAAGTTTGTTCTCTTTCAGGTTTCACTATGATCTGAACAACCCCTAGTCATGCATCCAAAGGTGCCATCTCAGAAGTAGTTCAGAGACCCTCATTCAGAGTACCCTCATTTTGCTGTCACCCAAAGAGAACTTTTAGAGTGAGGAAGTCTCCTATAGTGACACAAAACCAACGAAGTGTTATAAGCAATCAATGCAGTGGAAAAAGAATATTTTTCTTATTAATCATAAGATAGTATCCAAAGAATAAAGTACATATTATGAAGTTCAAATATGCATCATTTTCAAGATAACTACAGAAAAGGCACGGCAGTGGCATCCACACCATAAATATTGGCAACTTAAGACAAACCAACCCCTTTCTCTGAAGACGTGGTTAAACACTGACAAATACACCACTGTTGCAAAGTATTAAAATGTGACACCCACATTTTAAAGATGAAACTTCATGAAAATACAGTGGACTGTATGAGTAAATGCTTTTAAAATTTAGAAGTAGCAACTATTAAATAAATATGTTGATATAATCCAAGCAAATCTGTCATGTAAATAAATATAAATGTGTTTAGCTAACAGGTGACACTTGAAAAGGTTCTCGTTCAGTTTCAAATCAGGACTCCATTATGCCATGCATATATAGCAATTCTTGTCCACACCCTCCGTCCCACAGCATGACACCATGTGGTCAAAAGTACGAGGATGTGCAGAAGAATGCCTGGCAAATTTAAAGAAATGAAAGCAGAGAGGTAATGTGATAACTGGTAGAACTGGACAGAAGCTACCAAGAGTGGCTGTCCCCACTGGGGGAGGCGTCAGAGAAGTAGTGAAAGCGCACTGCGCTTCATGAAAGTCAACATAAATCTTTGAAAGATTTATGTACTTATTACTGACCAATAGTAATCTAGTCTTCAAAAAAGCATCAAGTGAGGCTGGGGAGATAGCTTGGTAGTCTAAGTGCCTGCCTGGCAAGTGCAAGGACTTGGGTTCGATCCTTGGCACTACATGCCATGCCCACCTCCAAAACCAGGCCTGGTGGTGCATGCCTGTAATCCCAGTGCTGGGGAGGCTGAGACAGGATACTTTTAAAAAATTTTAAAAAGCACAAGTTAGCAGTCTTCAGACATTTCCATCCAACACATGCAGCGAGAGAGCTCACATGCACACAGCCAGGCTCTGGGCTTAGACAGAGCTTACTCAGCAGACCTGGGCAGACCTTCGATAATGTGCTTCTGGTAAACCTCAGAACGCGATCCCAGTTCAACTTGGCAGCCAAGGACACAGCGTCACAAGAGAGGGATTCTTATATTGCTGAATGCAAGAAGTACCTTGTCAGTGATGACATGCAAGCTGTCCGAGAAACAGCAGCACGCCCTTATGACAAAGTGCTCGTTAGGTAGAGCGAGTCCCAAGGGCACTATCAGCCAGAACACAAGCAGCGCCCGGCACTTTCCTCCTCATGGGGACCTCTCTCCCTCCTCACTGCCAGCTCCTCTGCAGCTTTCTCTCTATCGCTTTTCAGAACAACAGGCTCCCAGCTGCCGGCTCTCTTCCCTGAAGTCCACCCACTAATAATCCACTGTCCATCCCTGGCCACTGCGGACATGACCAAATAAAGGCGAGCCGCGACAGTGCACACATCTGCAGCTTCCCCTAATTTATAAAGCTTCCTCTCTTACTTCATTGGAGACTTGCTGCAAATGAAATGCCACTGTTTCTTTAAAGAAAGTCACATAATTAAAATGGTGAAAATAATCTTAAAATGTCTAAGTAACAAGCTGGCATTTTCAACTATGGCACAGTTTTTGGAGAGAGGTTGGATTCAAAGGAAATGTCCTAGCATCTCTGAGGTGATGCCATGTGTCACTGCTGACACTGGGCAACTGGATGCTTTCACTGGTGTCTTAGGTCCCATAGCATTAACATTATCTTTATTCAGTTAGCAAATATGTTCTGATGTGTATGTGGTTCTCATGCCCTTCAGCTACGGGGATGCCCATGTCCAATCTACCAGGGCTGAGAATGGCTAAGGAGCTTTGTAAGCTGAGTGGGCAGTGCTCCTCCGCCAGGCCCCTCTGCCACACAGCTCTGTTTTGGCACCAGCTGACTATGGACTGAGATGTGATCCTCCACCTTTCAGTTGAGGGTGGCAGGATTTTGTCCTAGCAATGAGGGGACTGAGACAAGTCGCGCTGCCCCACAGTCCGTAATTCTGAGGAAGGCAGTCCAGACCCTTTTTCAGCCCGATTTTAGCAAACCATGGTGGACCAAACTGCACCTTTTGGATTTGTAGCTTCTCAGTCAAAGCCAGTTAATCCAAGACTTAAAGATCTTTAAGGAATCAAGGCTTAGGTCTGTGTAGACATCCTTGTCATTCTTCATACATGATAAAAATAAAAAGTGGAAGCTTTATGAGTGTCAAGATTGGAAACCCAACAGCGAACCGGACACACGAGACCACTACTCCTCAATGTTCCCCTGACCGCCAGCCATCTCAGTTCATCCTGAGTTCTCAGGACGTAGGGAAACTCACAAACCCAATTTTCACATAGACTTCTTGTTAGACACTGCTTTAAATGCACTTCACGCGCTATGTAAACTAATTCTCAAGGTGCACGGAGGCAGCCAGGAGGTTGGGTGTGCTGCGGAGGGCGTGCCGGGCCCTGCTCCAGTATCTGCAGCTAGCATCCGCTGGAACTGCATTAGATTCAGATTTCGTTCTGACTTCAAACCCATGCTGTCAGCATCATATGTTCCTTTTGGGCAGCTGCTAATTGCCCAGAATTGTGACAATTTACAATGATTCGCAATCCATTGCCCAGGAAATGTAGATTAGTGTCCACGCCTCTGTCACAAACCCTCTGACATGATACATCTTCAGACATTGGAAAAGAGCACCCCTGGTCACCTACCACTGTTCACGGCAGAGCCCAGTCCTGCTGCCCATTTGTCTCCTGGGCCCCCTCGGGCCCACGCGCCCCTCCACTGCACCCCTACAGAACATGAGGCCCCGGAGCCCATAGCCGCTGTCCTCACCAAAGGTGCCATCCCTTGATGAAATATAATGTCACCCCTAAGCAGGTCTGATGCCCAGTGTATTGGAAGAAATGGAGAGGACAAAAACTGGGTCTCACAAAATCATTTACCGCCTCAAGGTATAAAGAGAAAACTATGAAGAAAGACAGGAAGATGATTCTCATGAGGTCCAGTGGCCTAGACCTTTGAAAAGCAGCATGAGCGGAGCCTGCTGCCCCCACCCAGGCTGAGGCTGTCCACCGTGTGGTGGCCACAGCGTGGCTTTCGTAGCTGTTCCCGCACATTTTCCTTTGTTTGCACCTCTCTGGCCACATATCCAGTTCTACAGGGAAATGCTCCTTTGCTGCTTTGCAAAGAAAAGTATAGCTAGTGTCATGACTAGGGGCACATTGTAGCCTCAGCACGTTTCTGTTTTAGAAAGAAATCAAAGGAGGAGGGCCATGTTCGCGATGGTTAAACAAGTGAAGTGAGCTGGAGCTAACCTCCCACTGAGTATTCAAGATGAAGCGGCGACATAAGGAAGCAAGAGCCAGGCAAGTATTCTTTCCGCTTTATTGGTGCCGTAAGCAGGTCATTTTAACTCCAAATGGCACCCTTAATGCTGATAGCAATGATGACAGATCCCGAAACCTCCAGGGCGAGCGGCAGCTGCCTTTCTCCAGGGCCTGCTCCTGTAAGGCAGCAAGCGCTGAGGGCTCGTAACAGGGCCGAGCGGCAGCGAGGAGCAAGCAGGAAGCACTGCCTGCTGCCCTTTCCCAAGCTTGCCTTAAAGCCACCATCAACTCCACCAAACAAAGACACCTTACAATTCAGGGTGTTCTGAGTAAGCAGTCATTTTCAGTGGCTTTCAAATGGCAATAGTCGTGTTTGGATATCAGTAACACATACTCAAGAACAGGTCAAAAGAAATAACAGGGTCTTTCTTGCAAAACCAGTGTGATTAATTTTAGCTTATCATCCCTGGAGGAAAAGAGCCAGCGCGTTGCAAGCCTCATAAAAACAATCACTTCCAGCGGATGGCACTGCGCACCCTGGACTGGCCCTCAGCATGGCCGTGGACACCCATCTGCGGTGCTCCTAGGACATCGCCTGTGGTGACAGGCAGGGACATGGATTTCCAGGCATAAAGACACAAAGCATCAAGGCAGAAGCAAATGTATGCAAATGTGATCTAGCCATGTGACAATTTGTATAGATTATTCACCCACTGAAACTGAGGCTAAAAAATACTCAGTTTTAATTTACACCTAGCGTCCAAAGAAGTCCTAGGTACACACACAAACACACACACACACACGTTACACTCACGCTAACAAAGTATTGCTTCAGCCAGAGAGCACAAGCTTCCACCCCTCAAGGTAGCAACCCTGTGGGGAAAGTCGTTGGGCTAACAGGTCTGTCCAAATCTCCGCCCCTTGCAGATGTCTTCAATGGGCTTACGAGAAGTGCCGGTCCTAACTTTCAAAGTTAAATCAGAGCTCAATATTTGAATGCTTTTCAATGCTATGCAGTAAACAATGTGCAATAAACATTGTAGTTAGTGTAAAATATACATCATATAAAGAAAACCACAAATTATTACACTAACATCTTAGTTTTAAACACATAAATATATGGTAAAATTTTGCAAGGTGCAAATCACAGTTACGGCTCCCTGAGAAGATACAAGGTAATAAATAGATGCGTCTCAGCGGAGTGGGGGGCGGGGGGCACAGCTTGAGCACAGCCCGCTGGGACGCTGAAGTGGGGAGCCTAGCCTGGGCAACAGGACAACCTAAGGAGACCCCAGCTTAAAAATAAAAAAGAGGTGAAAGGGGCTGGGGCTGTAGCTCAGAGTAAAGGTTCTGGGTCCAATTTCCATTACCGTCACACCTGTCCACGCCCACACGCTGCCCTGCGAAGTACTGTTCCAGCACTCAGTAACGCCCCCTACCGCAGCCTGCGGACACTCGTTTCTCTTCCTCGTCCACTCAGCTCTGCGCGTTGGCAAACACGGCTTTCCTGGGGCCCCATCATCTCTCCAGCGCAGCTTCTGATGCAGCTTTCAGTCAGTCGCGCACGCGATGGTCGTGTGCCTGGTGCCTGCCTTGTCAAAAGGAGAAGGCGCCGCTGTATTCCAGCAACGCCCTCGAGAAGGGGCTGCGGGTAGTCGGTTTTGAACCCGTGGCCAGTATTATAAGAGAACTTCGGCGATTGCTGCTCCGTCGCCGCCGTGCCTTGGATTCAGGGCGCAAGGTCATGGAGCACGCCGCCTGCTGTGGCTCCTCCTCGGCTGTCTTCCATTAGCACTGAAAACCACTGTGGTAACGGCCTGCGCTTTGGG
The DNA here is from genome assembly GCA_002564285.1 of Tympanoctomys barrerae. Taxonomy (NCBI): domain Eukaryota; kingdom Metazoa; phylum Chordata; class Mammalia; order Rodentia; family Octodontidae; genus Tympanoctomys; species Tympanoctomys barrerae. Next base: position 13,692 of record NDGN011313137.1, on the reverse strand, counting down.
AGCTGGGAAGCGCAGTCCGCGCCTTCGCGTCCAGCAGGGCACCGCAACGACCACAGCAGCAAGAGCAGGGCCGGCTCCCCGCTGGTGACGGCCGCGCTCACGGGAGAGCACGAGCGACCGCTGGCTGGAGCGCTCCGCTCCTCGTGTTTAAATTTCAAGTCCCAGCCCGGTGTTCTTTCATCATTCATCTAAGCAAAATCAACCAAAGAACTTTAATCTCCTGCATCTCTCAAAATTAAAAAAAAAAAAAAAAGTTAAGTGATGTGGGGCCGGCGAGATAGCTCAGGAGTCTAAAGAGCCTGCTTAGGCAAGCTCAGGCAAGCATGCAGGGACGGCAGCTTAATCCCGGGCGCCACATTCCAGTCCCATCCCAAGGGCAGGCTGAGCTGGCTTAAAAAAAAAAAAAAAGATGATATCCTTATTCACATCAGCTGATTCTTCCTGGGTTTATAAAATGTCCCCTGCCTACTTCCCTCCCCTCTGAGAATCCAGCATCAACAAGCTTCGGAATCTGGGTGACCTCAGTGCCCACCAACAAATCTGTCTTTCTCCATCAATCAATCAAATGTTTATGAAATAATTCCCTTGCCTTTCACTGGCCTTCAAACTTGGAAAAAACTTGCGAGCTCTCAGACCTGGACCACTACAAGACATTCACAAAGCGAAGGTGTACCTGGCTGTGAAGCGGGCTCTGGCTGTCTGAATTTGAGAGTCATTTGGAAGGAATACTTCATTAAGAGCTTTGTTTGTGTAATTTGGAGCTCTCCAGCTTGCTTCGTTGAGAGTCAGAGGTAAGGGAATGGGAGCAGGCAGGCGCCCTCACAGAGATGCAAAGACGCTCACTTGTAGGTTTGGGGAATTCGCTGGTGTAGATTGATTTTCTGAGCTCTGCTATAGAATGCTAACTAACCTTCCAATATCTGATACTCTCGAGTGGCTGGTTGCACTACACCAGACTTTCCAGAAATGAATTGTACAGGAAAAATTAAATAAGGTACAGGACATACGGAAAGTAAATTTAAGCAAAATAAATAAACTTACACTGAATACTCCACATCTATATTCTCTTCACTAGTGAGAAAAAAAAACCTTCAAGAGAGAGGAGGTGAAAATTACAAAAAGCAAAAATTTAAGTAGAAACAAAAAAACATTTGCCAAGGGGAAACACACTCCAGATAAAAATAAACAAAATTCTCTTTCCGTTTATGTACTCATAATTTTTCCACTGGGTACATTTGCACAGTTGGAAATAAAAAAAATTTTAAAAGGCAAATTTCCCACTAGCGCATTTGCTAGAAGAGGGAAAAAGAGAATAAAGCCCGTAGGTCAAGCCTCACGGAGAGAATGCCAAGTGTCTTTGTGTCCAGTTATTTATGGTTTCAGATAATTGTACAGAAAATATCAAATTTGCATAGTGTGATTATTGCTGATTATTTATCTAGCAGTCAAAATGTTTCAGTGGTTCCTAGGATGACAGATTGACAAGTCCTTAAAACTCATTCATTTCATGAAATTTGCATGTAATTAGGCAATAATGAAGGGATGTTTGTGGACAGAGGATTACACTACAATATGCTGGAAGCGATTCAAACTCCTGACAAAGTGCTAGCGTTATCTCCAGACTCAACTGAGCCTTAAATGCTTGGCTCAGAAAATCACTAAGTGTGTGAACTGGGTAAGGAAGATTCGGAAAATTATCAATGGAGTGAATTACATTTTCTTTTCTTTGTGTTTTTTAAAACATATTCACTCGCTGAACTTGCCTCTCTGTGGGGTTGTTGTTGCAGTAACATTATCCAGTCAGGATCTGGGGCCTGAGGAGTAAAGGCTGGGAAGGAATAACAGCCTGGTGAAGAGAGCCCTGCGGCCTCAGGAAGCCCCAGTGACCCGGGTAGGAATCGCAGCCCTCTGTGGCTGGGACCTGGGACAACCTTAGGGCTGCGCCGCTGTGCCACAGAGACTTGAGTGGCCTGTTTCTCCAAGTCAAAGAAACTCTTTTTATTCCCTCCTCGTATAATGATTTTTTAAAATCTCTGGATGTTTCATATGTTTGAGATTTTCATTTGCAGTAATGATGTTTCTTTTCTGTTCCTCCAGAAAAAAAAAAAACTACATTGCCTATTTCAACTCATAAAATCTTAAAATTAAAGAACTATGGTATTTATAAAGTGGCAATCACAGTGCCCAAATATGAAGTCACTTCTTCAAAAATGATACCTATTATTTCGTGGTCTTTTTCCAACTGAAATCCCACACAATTGAGATGGACATTGTAATATTTGCATTTGAAAGTTACAGATTGTCTCTGATCTTCACACAGAAATGTCTTTTCAAGTAATTGATGTATATTATGTAAAACGCTTCCTTTCAAAAACAGACTACCTGAAGTATCAGGTTATTACAGTAATTTAAATCGATGAAAATCTTAACAAAGGTTTATGCAGACTTATAAGAGGAATGGAAGTTATTTCTTTTGCCTGCCAGATCTGAAGTTTAGGACTTGATTTAAGAAGATACGTGCTCATTACTTTGTGATTTTATTAAGAATTTTGAAGTGTTTTGTTGGTAGTGTGGGTGGGAAAAGACAACCACAGTTTGAAACTTGAAATAGCAAACGAAAGTTTTGAGGAGAAAAGCAGAATCTCAAATGCTCCAGTAATGCAGGCACCCAACTGGCCTGGGGACACTGCCCCACAGGAAGCTCACCCAAAGGATCCTGCGGACAAAGAACGTTCACATTCTAAGAGCAGCTCAAAAGCCAACAGTGCACACGTCTTTGAGTTTTGGCCAGTTTAGGCAAAGCTCAGGTATAGTCATACTAAAATCTTACCATAATCTCATCCAGATTAGAAAATCTCCCTCTTTGCTAAAGTCTCAGGAAGTCTTTCATTCAGACAGTTAAATTCCAAGCTGGACAGTGGTGGCCTTAGCTCCCGGAGTTCACACACATCAGCACCACACGCTGAACGTGCCAAGTCTGAAGAGAACCAGGAGTAGGGTTGTTCTCCGGGAGTCAGGTGTTATCCCACGCCCTTGGGGCCTCTGAATCCCACACCAGATTTCCTGGGACCAATCAGATTCAAGGAAAAAGATGCCTGTATGATGGCCAGGAAGTAGCTGAAGGCGGCATCTCCCCCCATAGCTCTGGCTGGAATCCAGGCACTGCTCATCCCGCCATGCCAGGAAGTTCCAGGATGTGGCGTTTGGTGGGTGCAGCTGTGTGTGTGCCCCAGTGGGGTCTGGATGGCGTGAATCTCTGACCATGGCTCTGTCACCCGTGGACTCACCGGCACCTCTTCCAAGCCATCTTCACGGGACTCATCTATGCTGACCTTCCAGCTCCCTGCACCCTTCCTCTTCAGAGCCCTCTAGGAGGCGCTGGCCACGCGTCGAGGAGGTTGCGCCTGCTGAGGCCTCAGCGGCCTCTGCACTGCATGGTGTCCTTGTGACTCCTGGTCCCTGCGGAGCCGGGCTGCCTGTGGCTCTGAGCGGTTGGTGGCTCTGCCCTAAAGCGCCATCTTCGCTTGGCTTCCAGAATGGGACCCTTCCTTGTTCCACCCCACCTCGCTCCCTGCTTCTTTCCGCCTTCTCCTCGGTTCCCAGCTTTTCTCCAGCCTTGGATAGTTGAAATGCTCCTCTGCCTGCCATCATCCTTGCTGCAGCAGATCCCAGGGCAGACCTCGCCCTGGCACTTCCACCCTTGCCTTCCAGACCTGCCAGAGCAGCGTTCACCTGCCTGCAAAACTTCACCTATTTTGAGCCACGCCCAGCTCTCCTTCTACCAGGCTCTTTCCCTCGCCAGTAGTGAGCCTGCCCTCTATCTGCGGTTTCTAAACCCGGACTCTTCTTCCCCTAGACTCCACATGTGGTCTGAGTGGACCCTCCAGGCTCTGCTGTTGGACTCCGCAGTCACGGGTTTCTCCTTCCTCCCAGCCCATCAGTGAGGCCCTAAACCCTCCAGCCCCAGCTCCTCCATCTGCCTCCATCCTTCCTTGGGATTCCAAGCCTGCTATCCCTACACCGTCCGCACTATACCTTCCTCCCTACTGTCCTTCTTGGTCCTACTGTGGCCAGGATGCCCTCCAAGACCTACTGATGAGTCAGAGGTGTCACTGCTCTGGCTTGATATTTAACTGGGTCCCTTTTCCTCTGCCTTGAGTCACCCTCCCTCCAGCACATCAAGCTTCCCTCCAAAGTGTCCTGATTCCTCCTCAGTGACAGGCCTCACATAAACCCACATGTATAACAAAACCCCCAGTGCTCCACCTTAGCCCTCAGGGTCTCTGTCCCTTGCATTCTCCTTGCTCTGTCCCTGTCACATTGTCCACACACTGCGCTGTGCACCCCGGTCACATCTGTTCTCCTGCATGCCCAGGAGGTTGCCTGGCATGTAGAGACCCCACAGCAGACTTCTGTGTGAGAAGCAAAGGATGCATCTCCCCAGGGGGCCTCGTGAGGATCACCCTAGCCCTACACTAAGACATTTCTAGAGAAAAATGGTTGTGTGAGAAGCCAGAAGGTACTCAAGGGTCAGCTCCGTAGGAGAACACCAGAGTTGCAGACCTGGCAGTGGTGACTCTGCTGCCCTCTGAGGATGGGGTCTCCAGCTGAGAAGGATCAGCGCAGCAGGTACTCAGCTTCCTGCCTGAGCAATAGGCCCAATTGCTGCATGGGATCCCGGAGCAGACCCAGTACATGAGCAGATTGAAAAGCAGCTTTGTGAAAACAACACCATTTACGGGGCCTCAGGCAGGAAGGCAGAACAGACTGTCAGTTCCAGGTGGGGAGAAAAGAAACCAAAACTCAAGTTAAACAAGGAGAGAATCAACAGGCCAACGAAACATGAATTCTAAAGTGATCCTTCAAAGCAATGTCCACTCAAAGGGAGGAAATTGTGCAGACGGAAGCGAGGTCTCATCTGGCGAAACCCAAGGAACTCAAAGCCGCTGGTTTCTCCAGACTCAGAACAGAGTGAGTGTGGGCAGTTAGCCAGTGACGCTGGGGAGGCTCATGTCACCCTATGGGATGCATTTTCCAAAAGGAGAATGACAATACAAAAAGTTAGAAAAGAGATGCTACCTTCCATGCAGCTCGTGCGGGGACCCGGAAAAATAATTAAGCAAAATAAATAAATAAATACAGTGAGTATATTTTCTAAAATACGTTATGTGGCTGAAACCTGTCAAAGCTATGAATTTTTGTACAGTTAGAAGTTCATCAGTAGATATCATATTTCTGTTAAAATAACACATTGCAAAGCTGTCTAGGCCTGGTGGGCTTTTTCTGTAATGGGCTGGGTAAGAAATGTTTCAGACTCTGAGCTACAGGCAATATATAAATAAACAGCATCCTTGTTAGTATTCTGCTTGGGTTGCTGTGACAAACACAGTGGACTCAAGGGCTGTGGCAGAATGATTTTACTTCCTCCCAGTTCTGGGGCTGGAAGTTCAGCTCAAGGTCAGGTAGGACTGGTTTCTCTGGGGACCTTGCTCCTTGGCTGGCCAATACCACCTTCCTGCCTCTTCTGCTTGAACACCTGACATCTCTTCCTCCTCAAAAGAGATCAGTCTTTCTGGATTAGGGCCTCGCCTCTGTGAGCTCAGGGACTGCTAACTACCCACTGAAGATCCTGTCTCCAAACACAATCATGCTGAACTTAGAGCTTCACCCTCGGAATGCTTCAAGGGGGCAACCAGTCTGCAACAACTGGACAGGCTGTAAAGAGAGGCAGAGATAAGATCTGGCCTGCGGTGCATCATCCGTGGTCCCCAATCCAGAAGCCTGGCCTACATCCCTGATGGATGGGTGCAGTGTGCATTTTAAGTCACAGCATGAACTGGTGCATGTCAGGATCGCGTCTGTCTGCGCACCAAGGTGGCTGGCCTGTGGGGCCCCTTCTAATTGTGGTGTTTAGTATTAGTGTGGCTCTGTCAGAAGCAGAGCTGCAGAGGGACAGCAGAGAGGAGCGGGACACGCAGGGACACGCAGGAAGGACCGTGTAGAACCCGCACGTGCTGTGCGCTTCACTGAATTCCACTGGACGTTTCCCAGCCTCTGCCATTGATGTGTCACCAGTCATGTGTCACCCCCTCCTCTCCTTGCAATGAAAAGCAGGCCAAATAGGTCCAGGAAATCACTGGGGTTCTAAAATCCCTCAGGCCCGCAGACCCAGGCTTGCTGCCTGCAGAACCCAAAGTCTTACCCACAATGCCAAGTGCCTCAACTTTCTCAGTGATAGACAATTTTTACAGTAAGAAAAATGTATCCTTTGAATTCTATGCATTTGCAATCAGGAGTAGATGAGCATCTTTACACACACACACACACACACACACACACTTACAATGCAAATTATCTGTAATTGGCCCTAATATAACAAAAAATACTCAGAGGCAGGCAGTTTCAAATGATCCAACTTCAGCTTTAGCTCGGAGTCAAGACAGAGCAGAGCTCGGCCTGGCTGGCCCTCAGGTGGACCCACCTTGTGCAACCATTTCCAAGGCAAACTCCAGGGCCCGCCACGCACTGGAGAGCCTCACAGAGCTGAAGAACCCACAAAGACCCCCATTTACCAGGCTGCAGGGGAAGAGGAGCTCCAGGAGTATTTACGTGTTCCATGCTAGCGATGCGCCTCATATAAGTAGGCTGAAAACACTTGTTTATTATTTTTGGAAGTTTAGAACTTGTGAAAAATGCCAAATTTAACAGCTGCAAAGACTGGAAGTCTTTATCCATTCACCTGGGTGCACTTGGAGAACCCCACTGCTGACTTCCTGGAGCTCAGCTCTGCCAGCCACATGGGCTTAAACCCTCAGTGCAAAGCAGAGGAAGCCACGGGTTCCGGGGAGCTGGGTCCTCATCCTGGGGTGGGGCTGGGGTCTGTGGCAAGCCCAGTGGTCTGTGGCGTGTGATCACTACATGTTGCTCACTAGGGGGTCCATAGACAGCCCTCTCTGCACGACAGCAGGCGGTAAGCGGGCTGGAAACTTCTGCTCAACTATACACTGCTGGACAGAGAGTCTGTTACTAGGATTCACACTGGAGGCAAGAGAAAAGGTCCACGGCCCCTGGGAAAGCCAGGTAGTCTCCGGACTAGCTAGCAGGTGGGTCCGCTGGAGGCTCCAGTGCCCCTGGATTCTCGCCCATCCTTTGCGCATGCCAGCGAGGTGAGCGTTCCAAGTGGAAGCCAGCATCTGGGCCGCTCTTGGTTGCTGATAAGCCACCAGCTCAGCACCCACCAGGAGTCCAAAAGTGGAAATGAGCAAGCGATATTTTTTTCCCCAGTGTGGGAAGTTGTGCAATAGAAATCAACCAAGGGTGACTTCTGTGATGAAACTTTTTCATTGGAGCTACCTGGCGGGAGGAGCCCTGGACCCCTGCAGCCTGCATACGCTGCTAAACTGGTCTTAGCAGGAAGCAGAGAGGCCTGAGCACCAGGCACCAGGCACCAGGGTTACGGGACAGCAGAACCCAGCTGTGCCAGGAGCCCAGGTTCTTGTGCCACCACCACCCGGCGTGGATTCGCCTCCTCCTCGGCCTGCGAGGAAGGGACTTGGGTGCTATACCAGTGACCCTGGAGCACCTTGCCGCTGGGCCGCGAGCCGACCGATGGGTGCAGATGAGCAGAAAGTACAGGGCTTCCGGGTGCTTGTGGTTGATTATTAATTGAGAAACTACTGCAGGGTGAAAGAGGACGGGCTGCTTCATCAAGCTGATAGGAAGTTTAGAAAGCTTGCTAATCATAGACATCCTACGGACTGACCACAGAAACAGACCAGAAGGGGATTCCTGGAGGTAATCTGTGAAGTCGCCTGCAAGAAATGCGGCCTCTGGCATGCTCAGAGGGCAACGGTGGGGCAATTCGTGCTGACACTCTGAAGATATCCTCCAAATCTATGTTCTAAAGCACTCCTTTAAGAAGATCTGTAGTTTGACCTCTGCAGAATCTCCTTTTACTTTTTCCTGTAACCAGTATTTGAAGCCCTAAAGATTCCCTTGATATGTAATGTTCTCATGTGAATAAAAAAATTTTAAATATAAAAGTGGGGCACTTCTCTTCTAACCTGTCTTACTCACAATATGTGTGTGCGCGCATTCATGTCTTCTCCAGAAAAAAAGCCAGAACAATCCGCAACCTCTTCTCTATTTTCCTTCTTTTTACTTGAAAATCCTTCTGTATTTGTGCATCATTTTTCAAGCCTGTATGATATTCCATGGTGTTGACAAAGGACAATTTATTCAGCAAGACCTGGTGAGCATCTGGTTGTGCTCAGCTTCTCTTCTTTGTATACTGTGTTTAGCTGAATAAATATTCCTGTGTAAGTTTATCTGTAGGCTAAAAGTTCCTCTAAGTAGAATTACTGCTTAAAAGGATGTAAAGTTTTACTGTAAATAAATAGCCTCAAGTCACCTCCCACGGTGGCATACTAATACAGAGTAATGTCATGTCTTGTTAATTTTGTTGTTGTTGATTTTAAATAATTATTTTTCTGAAATGAGCCTTGTTTGCCCGTCTGACACGCCAGGCTGCTCCCCTCCTGTGGGAAGGGATCCCTGGTTAGGAGGTCACCAGGCACCTGAGAACGCTGCCACCGCTGCAGGACAGAGGAACTGCTTGCTGGAAACGTGTCCAGAGCGCGGGTGCACCCCTGCCAGGAAGGGGTCCTTCCCCATCATGCCTGGAAAGGCCCCCCGCAGAGTTTGGGCACGCGCGGTGCTGACAAATGTTACTCGACATGGCAGGTAATGATAAATGGCATTTTAATTTACTGAAAGTGCAATTCAAGTTTCAGAAATCTTAGAGTCTCACTTAAAAACAATACCTAGCAACAATAGCTACCCTTTTCCTAGGCTGCTAATATAAATACTTTCATACAATGGTTGTGTTTAAATAATGTTAACTTGATATTACCTAACTATTTTTACAGTCCTCAGTTTCTACCAGTTCCTTAGGAAGGAAAACAGATGATTTGGATTTGATAAAATAATTCATCCCCTCTGTTCCCTTTGCTCTTTCGGAAACACAAAGGGTATTAATAAAACCCAAACTGTTAGGAATAAGAATGAAGAGTCCCCCGGAGTGATCTATCTCCATCACTGGAGGCGCTAATGCATCACGTGCAGCTCCGGGGGCAGCCGCAGATACCGAGATAATGTCGCTCGGCCCGTTTCTGACACGCAGAGCAATCTGTGGGCGCCTTTTAGTGAAATTTTATATCAGGTCCTCATAGTGCTTGGAATCATGAAAGCATTTTGGCTGAGATCTCCTGGCCCACCCTGGGCTGCGGACGAGCTCTTATGACCCCAGCATCATGAAGCGGAGCACTGTACAGCGACTGACAGAAATCGAAAATTACAGTAATTACAGGCACCGAAGGATGGGGGACACAGCAAGCCAGAAAAAGCTCGTAGAGATAAAGTCGAAGTGACTTCAGTTTTGACGGATCCGTGACTCACTAACACTGCCCTGGCCCAAAGCACATAATTGGGGACAGGGACACAGTCAGGAGGTCTCTGGAGAATTCTTTTTGTGCCTTTTCAGTGAGCTTCAACTGAGCGAAAGAGATAAGCTAAATTTGCCACGGATTTCTGACAGAAGCAAGAGAGGGTGGAGCAGAGCTCTGCTGGGGAAAGGGCAGAGATGGCCTAGACGCGCGCCTCGCGCAGAAGAGGAGCGGAAATCCCGGGGAGGCGCCGAGACCGCAGGGCAGAAAGCGCGCACGGAGCGAGAGCTAGGGCTGGCCGCTCGCTCACAAAGCTGCGCTAAAGGAGGGGCGTTCTAAGCCCTTGTGCACTCCAGTGCAGCCCTAAATCTCACGCAGTGACACAAACAATTAAGTCCAAATGGAGACGGGGAGCTCGGGAGATTCCAAGGCGATAACCCGGGCTCCGCAGAATGTCAGTTTATAAAAATCACTCTCATATTTTTTTTCTTAATTAATTGAAATTGAGGGAGTGACTTGTGAGAAGCACATTGTTTTATGTAGCTCTTCTGATAAGGAAGCTCAGATGACTTGGAAGAAGTTAATTGTGAGGCGCACAGAGGTGGCAGGTTGATGGTTTTCAATTATCTTTGCAGAAGCCGATAGGTGTGTTCGACGCAGCCCATGAGCCGGGATCCCAGCAGGAAGCAGACGAAGCACCCAGCAGAGAAACTGAGGGAAGTGAGGGGAAGAACACTCGCAAGGGCATGAGGGGGACCCGGGAAGGGAAGAAAGAGAGGGAGGCACTTAGAACGGACCGTAGCTAGGAAAGAAGGCACGCGGTGTGGAGGTGAAGGTGGCGGTGAAGTTACCCGGATGAACCCGAGGGGCCTTGACTTCCAGGCAAAATCGGAGCAACCCCACTGCAGCTCTGCAGAGGGGAGCCGCTGAAGTGGCCGGAAAGCCGTCAGCACTGAGGGCAGCTTCCGCAGGAACTCGTCTAGGTGCAAAGTTATTTGTCCCATGATTGGTTATGTCCTTGATGTGGCAAGACTCGCTGCCCCCAGGAAAATGAGACCCCGAGGATGCATTCCTGCTCCTTCGGTCCTCCAGCTCCACAGCAGGGTCTCTGGCATCTTGATCCTATTGGTCGCGGGTGCCAGTGGAGGAAGACAGCAACATGGGGCTGCTCTCGTGGGCTATAGCTACCTCCCCCCAGTGGAAGTGCAATCAAAGGTAGGGCTCAGGCAGGCAATTGCATCTGGGGGCAGACTGGGTTTCATAAGTGGGACCTGCTTGGCAGATCCAGGTCGCAGGAAGTGTGACTCAGAATGGCTCATCCCTCTCCCAGACTCCTCCTCAAATGCTTCCCAACCTCCATGCCAGGAGCAGCTGCCCACTGCCCTGCCCCTGTGCTGTGCCCACCTGCCTGGAAATGTGCTTGCCACCTGGAGATGGGAGGGTTGCTGCAACAGCCTCCTGCCCCCTCCCCGTCTGCCTCAGAGCACTCGGCTTGACTCTTCTTCAGTGGGCTCTTCGGCGATGTTTCCCTACAAGAAATTGAAGAGAGAGAACATGAATGAATGAATGGACACGAACCTACTACTAGTACTTCTAGGCAATGAGCGTCTATGTGAAGCTTAAGGCTGGACAATGGTGACTTAGGAAAGTCACCTTTCTGAGATTGATTTCAACATGGCACCTGTCAGGACTGCAAAATGGTGATGGTTTCCCCAAATAATTACTGAGATTGGCCTGAGTCTTTGTCATTGAGAGAGATTTGCCTCCCAACCCCTTCACTCCCCCACTTCCCCCATCTCACTGAGTAGTTCCGGCTGACCTTGGACTCAGCATGGAGCCCATACTGACAGGTGTCCTGGCTCCGCCTCCCCAGTGCTGGGAGCCTGTCACTCTAGTTACTGTGCCCGGCCATAACCTCCCAGGGCCTGGAACAAGGTTAGATGACTCTTGCTGCCTTCCTTCCCTTCCGTACTGTGACTTCACACCCTCTGGCTTCTGCAGATCCCTTCAAGGCGGCTTTCTCTGAGGCCTCCTCTACCCACCTTCTCCCCATCTTCTACCTGCAGGCTCCTCTTTTGTCACCTGGAGATCACAGAGGATCCTTGATCGCCAGCACGTCGTCTGGATGAAGGATGTCGGGATCTCAACCCCTGTCAGCAGCGTCCCTAGGGCTCGTAGCGCAGGCTGTTCCCTGACTGCACCAGCTGGGCCTGCCCCTTTCGCGTTGCTACAGAGCTGCTTAGCTGCTACAGAGCCCTCACATTTCTGTATTTCCTATAAGAATTCTTCCCCCTTTGTGGTGCCAAATTCCCTGTCACTACTGGAGACACAGCAGCCCAAAGCCACCATAGAATGTGACCAAATTCCTATCGGAGTGAGTGGTTGGTTCCATGATTCTTCTACCTTTCCAGGCACACATTTGGAAGCAAAACCATTCCTGTGCTCAGATCTTGTGGTTCAGGAGTGGAAAATAGAATTTCAGGAATGTGCTCTGTGCAGCCCATCTGCAACATGCAAACTTAGCAAAAACACGACAAACAACAGCAACAATGAAGAAAACCCCTCTTGCAAAAGAATTGGGGCTGATGTTCAAGAATGAAGGGACAAGGAGGGTACAGATCATCAGGGCAGCTGGGGTCAGGAAGCAGCCCCCAGCGGGACTCCTGGGGCTGGGTCAGGTTCCTAGGAGAAACGGAAGCCTGGGCTGGAACGTATGAAGTGGGCATGATCAGATGGCACAAAAAATATTAAAAAGGGCTGGAGATGTAGCCCAGTACAAAGGACCTGGCTTCAACCCCTGTCCCATGAACAGAAGCGGCAGCATGTGAATTCTCGCTTCCCTACAGGTATACGGGATTATGCATGCATACATAAAGACCAAATGGACACACATATGTGAAAGAGAGAATGGAAGGGACTGGCCACAGGTATCAGCTCAGCCTGAGGTCTGTACACGAGCTGGAGGAGCTGGTAAGCTTCTGGACCGTCACACCACCCTCTCCTATCCTCTGTTGGGAAGCTGATGTAAGTGGCTGCCACCCAGTTGGTTTTCAGGACAGATCACTAGCATTGCGACACTTAGATGGACCATGCATTCTTTTGGCACCGAATCAGTTACTGAAAGCCAAACTATGCATTTGTTGAAAATACACACAGTTTGGAAAACACAAGACCACCTTGAATAGGTTGAAAAATTGTTAAATGGGAACATTAGACTCCCTAGATAGCTACATTAAACTCTTAAGTGCTCCTGGACCACGTGGTTTGCTTGGGTGTGGGGCTGCACAGTCACAGTCTCCCCTTACAGACTCCACTGCCCTTTCTGTCAGTCAACACCACCAGCGCCCAGGTATTTCAGAGCCACTTTCTAGATCTGCACCTGGGGCAAAGGACAGTAAGGAGCTGTGAGTTCTGGGAATGGGAAGGGGGGTGCTGGGCAGGGCAAAGGGCGCAGAGATTGGGTCTGTATTTGGGTGTCCCCTTGGGGTGGGGGTGGGGATAATTCAGACCGCAGAGAGAAGGACCCCAGTCTACTAGTGCTAAACTGGAAGAGTCCATCTGTCGGCCCTATAGGAATTTAGATAACAAAGAAGTAAACAGTAGGTGGGAAATGAGAAAGTTCTGTGGAGCAATTGTACCTGGCGTCTCATAGAGGAATTATGAAGAGTTTGGATAATTAGGCAGCAAGCTGGAAGACTTAGTGCAAGGGGCCACGTACAGATAGGAGCTGCACAGGGCACGCAGGTGAAGGGCGCTGACACTCCCTGCGCCGCACTCCCGAGGCCATGATGGCTCCCTGGAAGCCCACGAGGAGGGAGGAGTGGGACAGTTCTCTTAATGCGCCTGCCACTTAGTTTGACCAGCCACTGATGGTGGAGCTGTCCTAGGAAACTGCTCTTCATCTTCTCTTCCCAATGCAAATGCTGAAGAAATGAAAGTATAAATAAGTGACTGGTGTCTTTTTCAAGTGAGCTGCACAGACATTGCCAGTCAAGCGGAAGACCCAATACTATTATGGACTACTGGACTATTTTGGACTATTTTGCTGAGTTCACACACTTATAATATTTAAATGACAGAACTAAATAAAAAAGGGGATACAGATGTATGACCATTTTGTATCTGTGTATTCAAAATGGTTAGGGTAGATACAGAGCTACAATCTCTTAATTCAGTGAATAGAGAGATTTGTTCTAATAGTGTTTGTAAATAGGATACCATGTCTGCATCTTGTACAACAAATAACCAC
>NDGN011313133.1:0-12443 GCA_002564285.1 Tympanoctomys barrerae | reverse complement strand
TTCCCATAGTGATGATAGCTCTAAATATCTAACAGGCAGAAAATGCTTTCTGTCAGAAGGGAAACAAAAAGAATAACACCAAGGAGATTTCATTACAGTGCAGCCATTTCCCACTTGGCAAGAGGCACAGCTGTGACCTGGAGCTGTTTTAATTTACTGACAAAGAAAGAAAATTATTCATTCATTCAACAAACATCTACTGTGCACACACACAACAGGGAGGATATTCAGTTGACCCTAGCCCAAGGCACCATCAATAGAAGGGGTGATGGGCACAAGAAGGTTGTGGCTCAGGCTATCCCTGTACAATGATCACTTTACCCAGGCTGCTGCCTAGTTTTCCTACAGAGAAAAAAACATGAAAATCAGAGCCTGTGAGGGCAACAAAGTCAGGGAAAGTGGCGGTGGACTACTGAAAGGAGAGGATGTGGGAGATGCTAGGGACAGCTGTGCAGAGGTGGGGTGATGGCTGGGCTGGACAGGACCTGCAGGGGTGGGGGAAGGCTATGAGCTAAGGATTTGGATGTCACCCACCAGGATCAGGAGTCAGTGGTGGGTTTTGAGCAAGGGAAAGAGGTGACCTCGTTGTACTTAGAAAGACTTCTCTGAGATGGCACAATGTCCAGGATTTGTGTGCAACAACTCAGACTAAAACTCAAAAGGCAATAATTGTGGGGTAAACTATGGCCTGTTCATGCAGAAAAGTACCAGACAGGGCTAAAAAAGAATGAGGCCTTATCTCCATATGAGATGTGTTTTTATTATTATTTTTATTTTGGGGGCGTATTTTTAGTGCCTTAGTCACTTTTTTCTCACTGCTAGGACAATTATAAGGAAGAGATATTCATTTTGGCTCACGTTTCAGGCTATGGCCTGCTGGCTCCAAGGCAGGTGGCATGTCAGGGCACCTGGTGAAGGAGAGCTGCTCACCACATGGTGCACAGGAAACAGAAAGGAGGATGGAGAAGGGAAGTGAACCTAGCCTTGCTCCCTCGAGGCCACACCCCTTCAGGCCACACCCCTTCAGGCTACACCCCATCAAGGTCACGCCCCTTCAAGGCCACACCCCCATGACTGTTCTCAGTAGACTTCTAACAGCGAGTCCAATATCAGCCCTATGATCCAGTCACCTCCCAAAAGCCCCACAGTGAGTGCAGCAGGCTCCTGGGGGACATCTAGATAGAAACCATGAAGATGAGGTTACGAGAAGGAACTTGTATACAATATTTGCCTAAGGCAGGCAGGGCTACCACTGTATAACTGTACAGGGGCTGTGTTTATACTGAAAACAAACCGGTAGTGGAAAAAAACAGATGAGAAGGGGCTGTGATGGGGGAGGGGAAGGGCCAATGTGGAAGACAGAAGCAGGACTTCTTTGAATATACCTTTCTTTGTATGTTTGACTTTGGAGCCACAGAAATATTTCATGGAACTAAGAAACAAAATTAAATAAAAAAGGAATCCCTAAAAAGAAACAAATTAACATGAATGTGCTTTGGTTGGCGGCTACAACACGCAGAGGAACTGTTCCAAACACAGTAATTGGGCTGCTTATCCTGGAGGGTGGAAATCACCACAGACAAAAAAAAAAAAAAAAAAAAAAAAAGCTGCAAATACACAAACAAAACATCCTGAACCACTTCCAATCAGCCCTTGGCTGGTCAGAGGATCAATACTGGTGCTATGACACTGTTTGGTTTACGTTGTGGGATAAAGTTAATGTGAAATTCCAATGCTAGAAATCCTGGTGTCTTGGAGAAAGGAAATTCTTGACCCAGGAGAAAGGAGGTAGTAGTGGGATAAAAAAGAGGTACTACAGAACACCGTAGCACTGAATTTGAATCAAAACCATCAGTGTGAATTTATGATGGCTTTTATCTTCAGAACTAACTAGAGATGTATTTCCTATCTGTGACCTCAGAAAAGTCCTAGGCAAATGACCAATCCAGGAACCATGAGCACCCCAGTGCCAGGCTGTTGTTGGAAATACCACTCCCCCAAAAAAGAATCAAGGTTCCTTGGGGGGCAGAAATGGTTAAGCCCATCCAAGTCTGGGACAGAACATGGACGAGGGTGGCCCGGCTCATCAGCTGTCAGGTGGCACAAAAGTCTTCTAAGATTCCCGAGACAATGCCCAAAGGACTCAGCAATCAGTGAAGACAGGCTCCCTTTGCTAAAGATGGAATTTTTTTTTTTAGTGTCAGTAAATGTGACGCTACAACACATTGAAACACATCCAATATTTAACTCCAGAAGTTCACAATGGTACTGAAAAATCTCACGGGTCATCTTCGGAGTATTTAAGGTTTTGAAACAGAAGTAATTGAGTATTTATCTTGCTGTTCCTATATAAATTGCAAATAGGTGAGCAATCATGAGACAAGGGGAAGTTTCAGTGTTCAAAAAGAATTCAGCTCATTGCACTTGATGTGAAATGAATGATTATAGAATGATGAAATTGGAATAATACCACTTGGTAATCCATAATCAATTAATGGATAATAATGCCAGCCTCATATCACAAATAGAGGCAACAGACACCACAGCTTTTCTGCAAAATGCTCTTGCCAAAAATATTCAACCTAAATCTAGATTTAAATGGCAATTTACAGGAACTATAGGAGACAAAAGAACCTTTTGGGGATTTGATCAGTAAGAGTTTTGGGGCACCTCTACAACATACATGATCTAGTCTCAGATAAATTACAGCCAGGAATGGAGATCCATATCTATAATCCCTGCTCTCAGGAAGGCTGAGGAAGGATCTCAAGTTCAAGATCAGCCTGGACAACTTATTAAAGTGGTGAGACCCTGTCTCAAAGTTTTAAAAAGTTTAAAAATAAGAACTGGAAATGTAGCTCCCTATGAAGGCCCTGGGTTCAATCCTCAATGCCACAAAAATAAATAAATTACAATTTTTTTTTCAAAACAAGATGTGGTAAAGGAAAGGGGGAAAAAGAAATTGAGGGAGTACAGAAATAGATGCAAAGGGAACTGATAGTTAAGACATTAAGAGAAATATGACCAATCACAATGTGTGGGGCTTGATTAGATCATAACAATTTAAAAAAATAAAGAAAATTTCATGACATTTGAAAGACAACTGGAAATTTGAAGATAGCTGGGCTTTAATGATATTTAAATTATTCTTAATTGTTTTCATGTATGATGTTGTTGATATGGTTTTTGTAGGAGTTTGGTGGGGAGAAGAAACATCAGCTAGTCTCAGAAATTTCTTCCAAATCACCCCTTTTCGCCATGCTCCTCCTCCCATAGAATGCACGCGTCATCTCAAGCCAGGGCCAAGGCAATGTGAAGATGAAAAATAAAGGGATAAAACATACCCTAAACAGTGCATTCTATTCCCATTGAAGTTCACCATTCCTTAATCAAGTTCTAGAATTTTTGTGTACATTTTAAAAGAGCACTGAATTATTGGAAATAATCCCAATATGCCTTCCAATCTACGTGAGCATTAAAAAGTGGCACATTGCGAAGTACTTATCATAGGTGAGATGTTGTACAATCCTGTTGGACTGTGATGCCGGTGTCTTGATTTTAGATAAAAACATGTCCCCCCAGGAATTAGGGCCAGTGCCACAAACCTGTAGTCTCAGCTAGTCAGGACTGAGGCAGGAGGATCACAAAGTCAAGGCCAGCTCAAGTACAGGGAGCCCTTGCTGGTCCTCTTCTTGGTCTGGGAAACTTATATTTGTAACCCCATGGATAAATTAATGGAATCCTATCATGTTAATTCCAATCTTCCACTTCTAGTGCAACACACAGAGAGAATAAAGACATTAAGGCATATTTACAGTTATGGGGAGTCAAGGGGTCCTAAGTCCAGCCACAGTGATGGCTATCTGGAACCAAAGCCTTGCTTGGCCCAAGACTGAACCCAGGTTTTATTCAATCATAAAGGAGTGGTTTGAGGATGAATGACTGAGAATTGTAGGAAGTAGGTTGAGTGCTATGAGCTGGACTAGGTAGGAGGCCTGCATTTACCTCTATCATATGCAGAGAGAAGGATATGCAGAAAAAGTAATTTGCATTATACCATTGAGATAGTATCTAAGGTTTTGGGGTCTCCATGCTTCTGCTCTGATGTGTAATCTTTCAAGCCCCAGGAAGGCATAGCCCTTATGTCGAGGCTTGATACCAGCTGACGATGTGGAACATTGGCTCTTTGACCTGTCTCAGCCTGGCTCATATTAAAGAGCAGCAGGTGTGGCTTATCAGGGAAACACATGTTTCATCTTCAAAGACTACCACCAGCACCTCAGCTAGTCAATGTGCATAGCTTAAAGCCAACTGAAAGGACAAGGAAAAGTCCTAGCTACCAGTACAAGGAAACAGGGTCAGGCTCAGCCAAAATGGAGACGATTGCTCTTCTCTCGTGGAGAGCTGCTCACATGGTCCTCCCTACTCAGACAATGTGGAAAGACTGTCTCAAAATAAAATTTACAATGTGATGGGGATGCAGGTCCATGATGGAGCACTTGCCTAGCATGCATAGGCCCTGGGCTCAATCCCCAGCATGAGGACTGGGTGGGGTGGGGGTTTCTCCCTAGTATCTTAAACATAAAGTATTTGAAAACTAACACACAGGTGCAAATAAGTTCCACGCTGATTATCAGCTGAAAGCAATAACAGATTCTACAAGTAAGGAGTGATGAGTGGCTGAAGTCTGCAAAGGGCAGGAGCAGCCACTGGGCCTCTGCTAGGCACCTGGCTCTGTATCAGCTCACTATGTGACTCTGGACAGCACTCACCCTTGCTGGGCACTGGTATTACCATATTCAGAAGTCCTGGGGGGGGGTGTCTTTCCATAGTGGTTGCCATGGAGAATGAATGGAGCCACCCAGCCGGGCCATGAGTCAATTTAATACCTACCCAGTGGGCTCCCTTTCAGGAGATCAGATCTGCCTTGGGCCCTGGGAATCAGGGGAAACCTGGGGGGCAGGTACTGGGACACATTCTGAGGGTGGGAAGGGGCAATCAAGGTGGGCCAGATGGGAATGGGGATATGATCGTGCATCTCTGTGCCTACCACACAGTGGGCAGAGAAGCCTGCAGCAGAGACTGCAGCAGTGCGAGGCTGTGTCTCCATAAGCTGTAGAAACGTGGGAGGGCAAAAAAATAAAATACATACATACATACAGAGTTCTGCACTTGAACCAAAGAAGTTTCAGTCAGGAGAGTCAGATCCTCTGAACTTGCTGGTTCCTGATTTGGGGGCTGGAAATTTTGAAATGTCCTGCTTGTCGTTGCTCACCACTTCCGTCCCTCTCTCGTGCAGGCTCTGGGATTGCTAAAGGCACTTCCTGGTGGGTTGAAGTGTCATGTTGGCCTTCAGTTCTATTTTAAGCAGAAAATGTCATCTCCCCTCTTTCCCTGTTTCTGTGTGATTTGGCCCTGGAGCCTTGAGGTTGGGGACAGGCTGAAAAGAGCTGGGACCTGAAACCTCAAGGAAGGGACACTCTAGGCCCCAGGCCTCCAGGCCTCCAGTGCCTCTCGAGCATGCTCAGCTATGGATGAATGCAGATGCTTATTATTCCTCGTAGTGCTAGTAGCAGTAAAAGCCTCCCATTTCTCTAGGCTCCTGCAGGCCACTGAGGCTTACAGGGGCTCAGGACCAGCAACAACCTAAAGTATTCCGACTTCCCCACTCGTACAAAAACCAATTCTCTCCTTCCAGTTTCTGGGAGACAAGCAATAACGAGAAATGCATAAATTCTAACATGATGGTGGCACAGCTATAATTCCAGCACCAGGAGGCTGAGGCTGAAGGATCCCAGATTTCAGGTCTGCCTGTGCTATATAGTAAGCTCAAGGCCAACCTGGATTACATAGCGAGACCACTGAGTCAAAACAAAACAAAAAGTCATGTGTTAACGAGCCAATGATGGTGAACATATAGCAGGTGTTTTTATTTTAAGACAAAAGATGTTAATGTATGAATTGTTTTGTTTTGTTTTCTAAACTAAAACCTCAGTATTCAGGTTTAATTGTAATGTGGCACTTTGTGATAAATAAGTGAGGTTTGGGTTGCAGTTTGCATATTTGGTCTCTAAAAGGTTCACCATCCCTGCAAGACCTACACTAAAAGGAACCCAGGAACCTCGGAGAAAGTTTGATTGCAGAGCTGGTAACAGGTACCTTCCAAACAGGAGCCTGCAAAATCTTGTGCTAGAGAATAAAGAATAACTCAGTAGACAAAGGCGCCACATGAAAAGGAAATGGAGCTATGATTTGGTATGGTTTATAGACGAATGTTTCCCTAAGAACTTCATGACTCTTAGGCAGGGCTTGTGGGAGATGATGGGATTATGTGGTTTACAGCTGACTCGTTCTTAGGAGCTGGTGCCTGATGAGAAGAGTTGTCACTGGGGGCGTGGCCTAGAAGGTTCTAGCTCCCTTCCCAGCCCCCACCCTCTGCTTTCTGTCCACCATATGGTGAGCAGCTCTTCTCCACCAGGTCCTGCCATGGAGCTAGCTGACCATGAACTGAAGTGTGACCCAGAAGACACCTCTCCTCCCTTACATCGTCCCAGCAACAAGGGCACCACCCTAAGGGGCTCGCATTAGCCAAACCTGAGCAATCTGTGCATCATGAACAATATCAGTAATGGATTATAACTCATTGAATGAACTAGCAATTACCAAGTCCCACTAATACAAGTAAGTAGGATAATAAATAGGAAGAGGGGAATCTCTTAATTATAGATGAGACGCTGAAGTCAGAAGCTCACCAGTGTCTGCTAAAACAAGTGGGTGGTGCTGTGAAGAGGACCGGAGCCTGCATATTTACACAGCTTCAAAGGATTTTCCTATAAGGGACTCACTCATCAGAAAGTTCCAGTGAAGTACAGCAGGGGACGCCACGTTAGCCAGGTGATCTGAGTTGACACCACCTGTTAAGAGGACAAACCAACAGCTCAGCCTCCTGCCCCAGTGCTGAGAGGCACCACCTGTGGGTGTCCTGCTCCGCCTGCCCGTGGCTGCACCTGAATCTAATCTGAGGAAAGGCCCAGGCATAAACTTACACTGACAAATAACCTACAGAATGACCTGATTGTGACCTTCCCAAGTGTCAGAGTAATGAAGTCAGAGGAACTGGCCAGTTTTCACAGATTGAAGGAGACGAGGAGAAAAGAGAGTTTTAAATAATGTTATAATTGACGGGAATAAGTTGAAATATGGTGACAATAGCACTGTATTTGTGTTTTGGTTTGTTGAAATAGGGTCTCGCTATGTAGTTCAGGCTGTCCTTAAATCGACCATGTAGCTCAAGCTGGCCTTAAATTTGTGGCAATCCTCCTGCTTCAGCTTCCTGAGGGCTGGGATTATGGGTGTGCACCACAATGCCCAGCAACAGCACTCTATGGCTGTTAGCTTCCCCCACCCTTCCCTGCCTGCCTTTTCTCTTTCCTTCCTGATTTTTTTGTGGTGCTGGGAGCCAAATCTAGGCCCTCAGTGCCTGCCTGACAAGCTCACTACCACTGAGCTACACACCCAGCCTGCTGTTACATTTCCTAATTTTGAAAATCATGCTGTAGCTATGTAGAAGAATGCCTCTGTTTTAAGAACTCTACACTTGAATTTAGTAGAAAATTGCTATGCCTTCAGCTTATTAAAATATAAAAACCAATATGCATATTTAAAAATAGAAAAGCAATAAAGGAAGGAAGTAAAACAATCTAATAAATTTGGGTAGAGAGAGCAGCAATTCTTTGTACTCTTTAAATCCTATCAAGATAGCTTACAATCCCCCGTTCCACAAAAAAAAAAAAGATAGCCGGGCATGGTGGCACACATCTGTCTTCCCAGCCTTCTGGGAGGCTGAAACAGGAGACTCCCAAGCTTAAGCCCAGCCTAGGCAATTTAGAAATTTAGCAAGGCCTTGCCTCAAAAGATAAAAAAGGGCTGGGGATGTAGTTTAGTGTGAAGGACCTAGACCCAACCCCCAGGCATGAAAAAAAAATGATATAAATATTAAATTTATGAACTAAAAAAAGAACATGAGAACATATCCCTCTTATAAGTGACCAGAGGAGGGGCTTGGAAGGCTTGTGTCACTTTTGTGCTGTCAGACCCTGGGAGGCATATTACAGACTCTTCACCAAGCTTGGAGTAATACTATGAGAAACATGTGCCTATCCCTGTCCTGTGTAAGAAAATCAAGTCCCAGCATGGCAACACTGAAGCTGTCCAACACCACGTCCAGTAGCCGCTGCCTGAGCCCCTGCTCCCGGACATGCAGAGCATTCCTGCTCTGCACTGGGACACAAGCTGTCCCCTCGACTGCCCTCAACTCCTCCTCTGGTTCTGAACCCTAGGTTCTCAGTGACAATGAACTACCACCTGGGCTGAAGTCGAGCTTACTTTCTGACCAACAAGTCAGGTACCTCGTTCCTTTTAAATTAGAATCCACTGATAGGGTGAGGATGCTCAAAGCAGTTTAAAAGCACTTAAGAGACAGCAGCTGAGATGGGAGGAGGCAGAACAGGTAAGACAGGCAGGCACCGAGGGGCTAGCAGAACTCCTGCCACTGCTATCCCTGTTGGCCAGGCTGTCATTCTGTTCCATGGTGGGCCTCAGTTTCCCTGTTTAGAATGAGGTAATCAGGTGGAGCAGAAGTTCTAACTGAAGCTGTGTCTCAAACCTAAAATGGTACAGACATTCTGGCCCCACTCAGCCGCAGGTCTAGGGTGGGACCTGGTCTCCTGTACTTTTTGGGTTTGTTTTTATAAAGACCCACATGGGGTTTGCCTTTACCCTCTGGCACAGAGCATTCAGGCGTGGGACTCAGAGGTG
Organism: Tympanoctomys barrerae; assembly: GCA_002564285.1. NCBI lineage: Eukaryota > Metazoa > Chordata > Mammalia > Rodentia > Octodontidae > Tympanoctomys > Tympanoctomys barrerae. Next base: position 3,626 of record NDGN011313133.1, on the reverse strand, counting down.
CCCCCATACCCACCCCTGGCTCCCACATGCCCCTCCAGCTGCCATGGCCACCTGAGACTATTCTTGTTTGTGTTCCTGACCAGCACCAGCTTTTGAAGCTTCATGGTGTTTGGAAACTGAGTCACTCAGGCATGAATGAGTCAGTGAGAAAGCTCTGGGCAGCTCTGAAGAGCTGGTGAGTAGAAGAAATCTCACTTCTGTAACTGCTGTCCTGGAGTAAACTGATAGGCCAGAGCTATAGTGCATCTTCACCCTTTGCTGCGCTGAGGACTCCAGATATGGAAGCTTCCTGGTGTCAGGGTGGCAGGCCTCCATCTGAGGGCCTGCCCAGGGCCCACCCTCTCCACTTCCTCCTCTGAGGTTGACTTCCTCTCCTTCCCCCCTCCCTCAGACTCTGCTCCAGGCCTGGCCCTCCTCTCTACTCCAAATTCTGGGGAGGAGAGACCATCTTTAGCAGGGATGCCACAGCGTGACTGACCTCTCTGAGCCTCCATTTCCTTGTCTGTCCTGTGGGGCCACAATGCCACCCCATGGCTGTTGGAAAGATGGAGTGAGACAAAGGGAAGTGCTTGGCTCAGGGCGGACATTCTGAGAACCCACAGGCTATTACTGTCACTCTGTAAGATTTTTTTTTTTTTTTTTTTTTTTTTTTNATTAAACTCATGACCTCAGTGTCCCACTGAGCCACCCAGCTCCTCTGTGCAGGAACTTCTCTGCCCCCTCCACAGCATGGCCTCTGTCTCTTGTCCCTGGCCATTCCACTGTGGAAGGCTGGGCAGACTGTGGAGGGGCTTACTTTTTCCATCCTGGGGCAGCACAGTGGACCTGTACTCTGGTCATTGTAGGAACCCTGTAGCATTTACCCCACAAATAGTGGTACTACTACACTCAACCAGGGGCCCAGGGCCACCTGATAGCCTTGGGCAACATCATAAACATGGTTTGGGATGCCCTGGCCACAACCCACTAGCACACAGAGGGCTCTCAGAGAGAGGCTGGCATTACCAAGGCAGCATGTTAGCAAAAGACAGGCCAAAACCAATGCCCCTGAGACCAGCAGCAGTGCCACAAACCCCATAGCATAGGCTGCCTGGCTGCCACTGGGAACTTCCAGCTCCTTCTCTCCAGCTCCTGCTATCTTCTGGAAAGCTCCAGGCTCATGCTTTTGGTTCCTCTTGATTTTGAATTGATGTTCCCATCTAGCAGTGCTGTCCCTGGCCCAGGCTGTCAATCCACTGGCACATGCAACAAATCCTACTTCTGGCCCAGGTACCTTGTGCATCCTGGCACAGTGTTCCCAACATGCCTTGGGACTATGCAGCCACAGTGTGTCGGAGATAGGTCCATGGGAAATGGGCACTTGCCTTAACATACCTGTCAGTTAATTTGAGAAAGCATGCCTGCCTGGCAGCTGGGACTTGTTCATGAATATGGTCATGTTGGCGGGAGTTTGACACTGAGTAACATAGATCACCCTAGGTGGCAATGCTCCCTGTGGTGGCTAGTGTCCCTGCTTTCTTGCTTCTGTGGCCCAAAGGGTGGATGAAGTGGCTTCAGGGCTGAGCCTGCCAGACAGCCAGCTGTGGCAATCAACTCCATAATCACAGTTGATGCTACCATTTACTCTGGCTCCTAGGACCTACAGCTTCTTGAATTTGGCCAGCAGAAGCACTCAAAGGCTATGCAAAACAGCTGGGGCTCTGGCTGGGTGGGGTTCTGACAGCCTGGCCCTGTGTAGCTGCCAGACCTCAAGAAGGCAAGCAGCAGGAACAGTAGCTAAAAGGCAATGACTTTCTCGCAGCCAGGGTGGCTTATAGGGGAGGCCTTGGACTGCATGTTTCCCTTTCCTGGGGGTTCTTGGATGTCTGGTCTTGCTCTGTCCACCTCCACCCCCCTAGGTGCCTGGCTTCATTGCCTACATCCTCCTCTTAGGATGATCACAACGCCCTCTCATCTTACTCCTCCCAGCCTCACTCATTAGCACATCTTTCTAAAATCTTTCTGTCGTGGTCCCCTGGAGGCAGAAACCATGTGTACCTCTCCTGTTAGCCTTGGCATGGGGGTAGTGACCAGCAGTGTTGGAGGACCTGGGCTGAAAAGAAGGCCATGTTGCTGCCAGCATCCACAGTAACCCCAGCTAGGGCTCCCAAAGCCATGACAATGAGGGTGAAGTGGCAGCATGTGGCTGCTGCTGGGCTGTGAGGGCCCTGGGAGGTGTCCTAGAGGCCAGGGTAGGTGCAAGACACAGAGGACATAGGACATGCAGGCAGACTTCTTCTTTCTGCCTGGATGTAGCCACTTCTGGAGTCAAGGACTTAAGCTGCTGCTGCTCCTGGTTCCCAGCTTGAGGAAGAACACTGATGGAGGAGACTTAGAGAAAGGGTCCCCCGTCCCCGAGGCACCTCTCTTGTAGGATTATTACCTCCAGACCCTTGTGTGGGTGGTAATCTGCTTTTCCCTTCCTGTCCTCTTGTTGATATCCTTGCTGTCAAAAGCATCTTTAATGGATGCAAATGACACAGTGGATAAAGAAGAGTAAGTGCCATGGCCCCACTCTCATTCCAATGGCACAGTCAGCTCTGACACCTCCCTGGGCTACATGGCCACCTGTCAACTGGGGTGAGCATTTCTCATGGTGGAAGCAGGGAAAGGATGAGACCCCCCTTTAACAGAGGCTTCTGCAAGAGGACAACTATGGTGGTTTAGAGCTAGAGCTCTGGGGCAGACAGACCTGGTACCATCCCTAGCTGCTCGTCTATAGAAGAGGAGCATGGACAGAGGCCAACTGAGCAAGATGGTCCCTGCAAGGAAGACAGTGATGTGCAAACCAGAGTGATGGCTCTAGGTGACAGGCTGGAAGCTGCAAAAGTGGGGAGCTGGGCGGGGGGAGGGGAAGACTCCTTTCTGGCTAAGAACTGCTGGACCTGTATGCTTGGGAAAGGAAGACCCATGTGTGGGCTCCTCAAGGCTATTCTGGAGGGGTGGGAGTGTTGACACAGTGGAGATCAGGTCAGGTCTGAGATGTGGAAGTCAAAGTGGGCTGAGGCCTCCTGGGAGAGGAAAGGCGGACTCTAGCTGATGCCTGTGGGAGGTAATGGGAAGAACACCTGGAGAGGCGGAAGGGAGCCCAGCCAGAAGCTCTGCCAGTGAAAGGAGGTGGTGGAGTCCTCCGCAGAACTAATGGGCTCAGTGCATCTGACACATGGAGAAGCTGAGCTCAGGTGGCACACTGGGGAGGAGAGGTGCAGCTCAGTACGTGGCCACTGGGGCCCTAGGTGACTCTGCAGTAGCATCTGCTGCTGGAAGTAGCAGAAAGCTGTTCAGGGTGCTGTGATGCTAAGGGTGTTATTACTCCAGGCCCAAGGATCCTGGGGGTGAGGGGCTCCAGGGTGGTCCTGCTGCTCTATGACATGTTCCCTCTGGATAGTGTTTCCAGGGCCTGGGTGTGCCCCTTCTCTAAGCCCCAGGGAGGGTAATTGGCATGTGGGAGCTTAGCTATTTCTGCAGCAGTTGTGTATCTTTTCAGGCCAGGTGACTGTAAGCCAGGCACCAGGGAAAGCAGTGATTCTTGGATAGCCCCAGACTCCCCTTTTCTTTCTTTCTTTTTTTTGGGGGGGTGGTGGTGG
>NDGN011313129.1:0-18727 GCA_002564285.1 Tympanoctomys barrerae | reverse complement strand
CGCATCTTGTACAGCAGTTAACCACTAGGAAGAATGTATGCAATGTGCTAATTATTGAAAATGTCCTACCAATTTGATTTAAAACTGTCTCATTGCTATTTGTGTCTCAATAAAATTATGGAAAAGAAAAAAAAAAAGAAGGCTGAAGAATCTGTGATGGAAAGCTGAAGGATCTAAGACAAAAGAGTCTGCACTGGAAGCCAGGAGATGACGTGTAATTTTGTGCTGAGTCACTCTTGGGTGGGCCCTCCCTGTTGGCCCCCACGAGGCCCAGGTGTGGAACTGACAAGGTGATCTAGCCAAGTTGACACAGTGCATTCTTCACTACAAATGTTAAGCAACCTTTTTTATTTTTATGCATTTGGTACAGGGTCTCACTACGCAGCTCGGACTCATAGTGATCCTCTTGTTTTCATCCTCCCCAGTGATGGGATTACAGGCATGCACCGCCACACCCCACCAGTCTCAGTGACTAGCTCAGCACACCTGGGGGCGGGGCCACATGATATGTGATGCTGGGGATCGAACCTGGGTCCCTGCACTTGCCTAAGCAGGCACTTAGTCTGCTAAGCTATCTCATCTGCACTAAGCAACCTTTTATTATGCATCATTATAAAATTTTCTATGAAAGAACCAAGAATTATATTTCTGTTATACCCACCATTCATCGATTGCATATTTTAGAGAATTGCACCTCTTCTCTCACATAGCAAACAGTTAATTTTGTCAAGGAGGCAGTTCATTACCTCTTCTTCTCGTTTCTTTGTACCTAGAGGGTAGTTCCATGATAAAGGTGACAAACAGTTTTATTACTTTTTTCTTTTATACTAGGAATCAAATTCAAGGCCTTGCACTTGCCAGGGAGGTGCCTGTGCTGCTGAGCTACATCCCTGGCCCAACAAACAGTCCCAAGAAAGCAACACAAGGTCAGAGGAGCAGCTAAGGGCAATCGCTGGTGGCTGCAGCCCAGGGAAAATGTTGGCAACACCGGTGCCCCCAAGAGGCCCTGCTGGCCCTTGAGTTCAACCCAAGCCTGGCTCCCCAGCCTTCCAGTGTCAGTGGCTTTGCCCGCTTTGCTTGTTTTACTATGGTTTCATATTTAGTTTTAGTTGATTGTAACAAAAATAATCACAGTCAGTCCTGATGCAGTATACAGCTGGTGCTCTCAGCCGCATCTGTTAGGAGGGACTGGAGGAGTCTTGGCATGTCTGTGCTGGGTGAAGATTCCTAGGGCATCCTTTGTCCTTGAAGCAGAAAACCCAGCTGCCTTGTGAATGTCACAGGGGCCGCATCTGTGTTGTGTATGAAGCCCTCTTGTTTAGCGAAAGTGGTTTGGCAAGAACACTTTTTACCATTTCCAACACATTGGCAATCTTTGTCATTTCAAAAAGAGCTCACAAAATACGATTTTTTAATGGTATTAGCATACAAATAGCAAATATAAAAACAGAAATGATTACATAAAAAGATGTCTGCAGTTTCTACCAGTTACCTGCTGAAAGAAAATAAGGAGGCTGTCAATTGCTTGACAACTTGCTTCAAAATGTTAAATACAGTGTTAGCTATTCCAGAAGGAGCCGTGAGACACCAAATCCCTTCTCGTGGTTCCTTCGCCCTGCGCTAGCCAGCCTATCTGCAACACCGAGTTTGTGGAGGCATCTCCAAAAGGACCGAGCTTCCTGTGTATGGTAACTTTATAGGATGTGTAAAGGAAAGATTGTTGTGCCAGTAAATTCAGGATTTAGGATGGTGGCCGTTCTTCTGGTTTGAGATGTGCCACCTCTCCACTCAAAATATTCTGTTTGGAAGAATTGGTAGCATGGACAGATAGAAAGGGCCTTGTTCTTTTGCTGAGTGCATGGTTTAATTGACAAGGCTTTCCCCCAGAAAACACTGCATCCCTCAGTCCCACCAGCAGCATAAGAGTAAAATTGTTCACAGAAGTCCTTGGTCATCACTGTGGTTGGCTTTTCAACTTAAATAGGGCCTGCAAAAATAAATAATAATAAATAAATATAAAATAATGTTAGGGGCCCGGAAGATGGCTCAGTGGAATAAGTGCTTGCCTGGCAAGCGCAGGGCCTGAGTTCAATCCCCAGTTCTGCCAAAATAATAATAAAATAAAATAATAAAATAAATAAATAAAAATAAAATAAATAAAAATGTTATTGATTTCCCTGAAGATTTGAAACTTAATTGTTTTATGTTTTTAATTTGTTTAATCTGTGTAGAAACAAGTAGTGTATTAGAATTTGCATCAAAGATGAACAACATGGACTATGGTGAACCCATGTGATTATAGCGGAGGCAAATATTCCTGTCGTCCAGTGACACCATAGCGCTCCTGATATGGTGCCACATACCTCACTTGTGTGTCTGGGTTGACGCTGGTATAAACAAACCTGTTGTGCTGCCTGTTGTACAAAAATACAGCACATACTGTTACGGACCGGATAGTGCCTGTGTAATCCTTGCTAATGACAGTCAATGGCTCTACCTCTAGCTTTTGTATTTATTCTGTTACTGTTAGATTGTCTACCTTCTTAGAAAAAAAAGAAAAGAAACAGACCATAAAACAGTGTGGCCTGTTATGCCAGTAGCAGCCTCACACATCTCCAGTTCATCACAGCACCTCATTACAGCAAGAGGCCCTATCCAGTGTTTGACCCTGATGGCCTAGGCCAGTGCAATGCTCTGTGACGTATGCCTGCCTGCATCTTTCACGATGTCTCCCCATCATTACAGCCAGCACTTCTGGCTGTAACTATTACAGGAACTGAATAGTGTAGAATAAAAAATGTATAATAAGTAAACAAAATCAGGAGATTTTACAAACACCCCACACATTAATTTGATACACTTGCAGATTGTAATAGTTGTTCAGAACCTGTGTCATTCCTGAAATTCAGCTACTTCCTAATGAAGAGTTGATTATTTTTATTTCTGATCGCTCCTACAGTTTTGTTGAAAAGTTTTCTAAATGTCTGGCACTTTCACAGACTTTTAACACAAAAACATCACTGGTGTCACACATTGCATGTCCGGATACAAAAAGCAAATGAAGAGAAGGGAAAGGAATAAGCAGTCCTTGCGACTCCTCCTACGCCAGGCCTGGAGCCAATGGGCAACCTGTCAGCAATCATAAATTATATTAAAGAATGTCCTTCCACAATTATCCCAGTCACAAAATATTTAAATTTAATTGGTCTGCACTCCCATGGTCCTGTGACATGTTGGGCAGCAAATAATTATAAATAGGAAAAAGTGAAAGTCCAGTGTGAAGGCAAGCACCATGTAACTGCACGGCCAGCCGGTGGACAGGGCCCCTCAGGAGGGGTCCAATGGGTCACACATGCATCTGCAGAGAGTGCAACTGTGCTACCCTGCAGTGGGTGTATGCCTCTAATCCTCGCACGAATGTACTTTTGAAACAGTGCTACACATTAATAGTATTTCAGGGTACATGCAGCAGTTGCCCCACAAAGTGCTACTATTTCTGCTTCTAGGGGCCACAAAATTCATCGGTTCTGGGAGGACATGTTGGAAATCTCAAAAATTTTAATTGAAATAGGAATAGAAGTCTTTCATCATGAAAACATGCACTTTTTCATTGTTTTTGATATGGAGTCTCACTCTATAGTTCAGGCAAGTCTCAAACTCATTAGGTAGCACAGGCTGGTTTGGGACTCACAGCGATTCTCCTGCCTCAGCCTCCTGAATTCTGGGATTACAGGCACACACCGTCATGCTTGACAAAATGTAATCTTGAAGCAATTTGAAATAAGGGATTATATACCTAGATTATCTTACTTTAATTGTATCAATGAAACATGTTTTTAAATGCAAAGTTCTGAAATTACTACGATGGGTATATCTGGAAATACTATATGATGTCCTTGTTATGTTGCTAACACAGAAGAGGAGAGTAAAAAGAAGTAATCTTTCAAAGGGAAAGAAGTGTTTTTCCAATGTGGGACTGAGGTAGAGACTTCTCCACGGATGTATAGAAACAGAGAAATAGTGGGTATTCAGAGACACCTTCAGATTCTTCTGACCCTACACTAATGACATCACAATTCATCCCAGATACACAGTTTTTCTCCGTCTGATATAAAAAATTTCTAAAGACATTGATCTAGCCCAACATGAACTTATTGATTGGGGAAATAAAACTAAAATAATTGAAGTTCTGGAGAACTCCGGTGTCCCTTGAAAAAATCCCATTCTTCCCTTCCCAAGAAAACCTTGAAACTCTTTCCCCTGACACCAGTTAGTCTTTGAAAATTGGGCCTTGTTAACACATAATTAGTTTTTAAAAGGTCAAAGTGAGTTGGATGTCAACATATTCTTTCTTAGCTTCTATTAGCAGCATAGTCTTCAGTCTAATACATCTTTGAAATGTTAAAAATAACTTTAATTGGTCTATACCTCAGCTGTATTTTCTTAGTTTTAATGAATTAAAACATAAAGAACAGGTATCACTATTATACACATTCAGGTAATTCAGTATACTTGGTTTCCATTTTTGTATTATGTGATTCTTTTTATTCGTTTAAAATATTCTAGTTGGGCCTGATGGCCCTTGCTTGTAATCCTAGTGCTCGGGAGGCTGAGACAGGAGGATCACTGCTAGTATGAGGCAAAGCTGAGCTACAAAGTGAGTTCAAGGTGAGCCTGAACTGCTTAGTGAAACCCTGTTTTAAGAAGAAAAAATTAGGTAAATAAATAAAATATTCTTAATCTCAAAAATTAAATATAGAATTATTCTCTGATCTTAAAATTCCACTTTGGATACACAGCCAAAAGAACTGAAAGCAGTTGCTCAAAGAGATGTTCCTACGTGTTTGTCCATCTGCCTGGGGCACCCAAATTACCGTTCACAAATGAACAAATAAACAGAATACGATATGTACACACAAGGAGGTATTATTCTCCCTTTGAAAAGGTAAACCTTTAGGGCCAGCCAAATAGCTTAGTGGATTAAAGCTCCTGCAAGCAGGCGCAGGGGCCAGGGCTTGGATCCCCGGCCTCCCATGCCAGCCCCATCCCCGGGAGCGCTGAGACTGCGAATGAGACTGGACCAGGTGGCGTGCGCCTGTGGTCCCAGCTCTTGGGAGGCTGTAAATAGGCGGATCACAACGAGTCCGATCTAGTATGAGACCCTGTACACCTTGTACACCGTGCACACCCTGTCCTAAATACAAAAAAGGGGGGTCTCACTCTGCAGATTTTTATAATGACTTCCTTCGTTTACTGTAATGTGTTTGAGTTTCTTCCATGCTGTGCCTTAATATTTTTTCCACTTTATGGTGGAATAGCCTTCCGTGGCAGAGACATACAGAAGATTTTATGTATTCATTTGCCAGTTGACGGACATTCAGTTTGCTTCCAGTTTTAGGGATTTAAATGGATAATACTTCTATGAAAAGCTATGTCTATATCTTTGCGTGGAGATTTGTTTTTACTTCTCATGCCTATGGATGAAATGCCTCATCATGTAGTAAATAAAAGCTTTACTTTGTAAGGTGTCTGACACACATTCCGAAAGAGCTGTCCTGTAGCCACGTGAAGGAATTCCAGGGTTCCACGACCTCAACAGTCTTTTTAACTTGAGCCTTTGGGATGAGCGCTAGCTATCCTTCATTTCGGCTCTACTTAGAGCTTACCAGTGACTACTGATGTTGCACATCTTTTCATGTCTTATTGTTGGGTTATGTATCATTTTTGCAATGTGTGTCTTTGAAGTTTTACATGTTTCATTATGGTTTGTCTTTTATTATAAATCCTGGCAGTCCTTTATTCTGGATACAAATCTTTCATTACATATGTGTTTCACAAAACTTGCTTCCAGTTGTGGTTTGCATTGTGTTACCTTAAATACGATTTTCAAACAGAATATTTTAATCTTGGTGAAGTATATTTTATCAAATTTTTATTTATTTTATTTAATTTATTCATTTTAATATATTTTGTACAGCATCTCGCTACACAGCTTGGACTCATAGTGATCCTCCTGTTCTCAGCCTCCCCAGGGCTGGGATTACAGGGTTGTGCCACCATGCCCAGACTCAGTAGCAAGCATAGTGAGCTCAGGGAATGAATCCCAGCCCCTGTGCTTGCCTAAGCAGGCCCTTAGTCTGCTGAACTATTTTGCTGGCCCTTTTATCTTCGGTGTTCTGATTATTTAATCTTTCACTAACTCATTGTTTTTGCAATCTGTTATACTTCCTTATAGAGATTTAATAGTCTTACCTTAGATTTCAGTCTTAGCTTAGATTTCGGTCTTAGCTTACCCATAGGTTTAAGATTCCTGGGCCAGAGAGACAGCTCAGTGGTCTAAGCACCTGCCTGGCAAGTACAAGGACACAGGTTCCATCCCACTGCACGCCATGAAGCCAGGGTGTGCTGAGCCGGCCACCAAGATTGGGCATGGTGGTGCATGGCTGCAATTCCAGGGCTGGGGAGGCTGAGACAGGAGGATCACTGTGAGTCTGAGGTGCATAGCAAGCACCTGTACCAAATAAATAAAACCAAAGGGGAAAAAAAAAGATTCCTTTAGTGTTACCTTCATGTATGATGTCAGGTAAGAGTCAAGCTCATATTTTTCTTGCCAATATCCCACTATCATAGACACACTCTGAAATGACTTTATTCTCTATTAAGTTTCTATGACATGAGTTAGTGGTCAATGGACACTGGAAGTACAGGTCTTCTTCTGGACTACCCAGTGTGTTCCATTGACCTCTATGTCTAACCTTTCTCTAGTACCATACAGTCTTAATTGCTAGAGCCCTTAATAAACACTGGATTAAGTGTCAAAGACTTCCTATTTTGCTTTAACTTTACTGATTTATTTTAGCTATCCTAAATCCTTCACTTGCCCACAAGAGCTGTAAAATTAGCTTCTGCTTTTCTTAAGTTTGTTTTGATTCTTGCATATTTTATTGCATCTTCTTGATGTGTCTCTTTTCTGATTATGAAACAATTTTTACCTTTGCTACTGCATTTGAAAGTCTATTTTACCTGATATTAGCATAACCACTTTAATATTCTTATATTTAATGCATTATATATTTCATCATCCAGTTATTTTTTATTTTTTTAATATATAAGTGTGTAAAGAGATATAGCTGTGTATTATATCCTTGTCCTGGTAGATCCTGACAATTTCTTTCATTTGGCTGTTTAGTTCATTAAAATTTAACAGCAGTACTGACATGGTTTCATTTGAGTCTATCATAGTATTGTATTGTTGCCCTGCTAGGTCTTTCTTTCAGTTTTTATTTTTTATTAGCACGCATTCGCAGTACACACTGATTGGATGCTTGGGGAGAACTGGTACACGTATGCAACATACCCTCATTTCTTCCACCTCTTCCCCAGTTCCATCCCTTTTGGTTCCCTTTTCTTTTGTAAAAGATCTAATAATCACCTATTCCCTTCAGCAACCTTTAATTTTGCTCTTTATGTTCCAGGTTTCCCATAATAAGGCAACCACGTGATGTTTAAGTTTGCGTGTGTAACTGACCTCACCCTGCATGACGGTTTGAAAGCGCACCCATTTGCTTACGGATGCCTCGAGTTCACCCTGCTTTCTGGCGCAGCAGAGCTTCTCTGCATAGACGCCATGCTTCACCCCGTCATCTCTGGGGGGCCTGCAGGCCTCCTCTGTGCTGTTACTCTTTGCCTTCTTTCTTGGCTTTTTGGGACTATTTAGGCATTTTTATAATTACTTTTTTCCTAGTGCCTTTTAAAATTTTCTGACTTTATTTTTATGGTGCTTTTTTATATAGGAAAACATGCATTTGTAATTTTTGAAAACCCATTCATAGTTAATAATGAATGATTTATTGTGAACTATAGATATTATAATTTTACAGACCCAAACCTCCCCATATTATATATACTAGTTGTTATATGTAATACATTTATATATGTTAGACGAAGTGAGAAGTATGTCCTAAGGGGCAATAAATCCTTTAAGAAAATATAGTAGGAAATTGAGAAAGCCATAATGAAAATAGAAAAGTAAATGTAGAAGGGCAAAACACATCTTTGACATTTATCCAAACAGTCATAGTCTCTGGTGTTCCGTACTCTTTTCTGCATGTCTAAATTTCTACTCTTTATTTCATGCAACGTGTGACTTTTGTCTAGCATTACATGATGTGGTAGAGGCGAATTCTTACGTTTTTTAAAATAAAAAGCCATATATCGGTGTGTGCAAGTGTGTGTGTGAACGTGTGTGTACATGTGTATGTGCACATGTGTGCAATGCTGCAGCTCACACCCAGGCCTCCTTCATCCCAGCAACTGCTTGGCTACGAAGCTGCACCCTCAGACACCCTTCACCTCACTTCTAGATATTCTCACTGAACCTGGAATTCTGTGCTGCCAACTTTTTCCTTCCGCACCTTGAAATGGTTAATCCATCCTCTTGTGGCCTTCACAGTTTTCATTAGTTAGTCATGCGTTGGATCATTGATCTGTTCTTTGGAACGTGTCCCTTTTCATTCACTATTTGCAAGATTTCCTCTTTATTTCTGACTTCCAACCATTTTTTATTATGTTTCAACGTGGACTTCTTTGTATTTATCTGATTTGGTGTTTGTTTAGTATATATACCTACACATTGATGTTTTGTTCTTAAAATCAAATTCAAGGCAGCTCTTCAGGCAGCTCTTTCCTTTGCCCATTCCTTTGCATCTGTTGTGTGCATGCATCACGCGGTGTTCGGCCAGAGGTCTGGACAGTGAGAGTTTGTGCATCTCCTGGCTGAATCTTTCTACAGGCTTCTCCCACTAGCTTTGTTTCTCACCATTCTGCATCTTCTTTTCCTCTGGATTCCAGGCAAGAAAGAATCTAGTTTCCCAACAGGAGCTCTGGCCTTTGTTGTCTCTGGTGCCAACTGCACTGGGTTCCATACAATCGGCCTCCAGGAGGGAACTGACTCTGTGGGCTTTCTGTGTCTTTCTTCCTTCAGTTTCTCCCCCTCCAGTCTGCTGCTTTTCTTCATTCTTCAGAAGCATCAGGAAAGCAGTTTAAGCCTTTATTTAAATTTATTTGGTCTTTAGCTGGGCTGCTTAATGTGTTCTGTGTGTATAAATCACTCATTTTTCAGCACAGGCTTTGCATCGGTGCAGCTGACCTGAGCACATTTGCCACATGCTTGAAGGCTACCTCCAAGAGAGACTAGAAAATAAATCCTGTCTTCTTTCTGTTTTACAAAGGTGGAACTTGTAAGAGAGGAAATTTCTGAAACAAAGTAGTATGAAAAAGCTCATTGTTGTTCACTTCATTCCGAGTAGTATTTGAAGCATAGTTACTTCTTGGTTGCCTGATGCTACGCACCACTCAGGTTGAAATTTCCAAACCATAATAAGAACTAAAAAATGGCCTGACCTCAATGTGTGCGATTACATCTTATGCAAATGAAGGGGAGGGGCATTCTCTCTGCAAAGGAGGGCCTTTCAAAGTCTCTTCAGGTACCTCTTGCTTCCTTCCTCTACTCCCCCTTCCATATTTGCTTTGCATTCAGCAGATTCTTTTCTATTGAGGGATGACTAGATATTCCTAAACATTCTGAATCTTTCATGAATCTTTGGTATATGAATTTGCTTTAATCCAAGCCTTTCTGTATTCTTTGCACATTGATATTACAAAACAAAATCAACCCCAAAACCCAACTCTTTAAAGCTTAAGAATAGCCACTGTGTGTGGCTATTACAGCTATAATTGCTGATGTTTCCTAATTAACCTTGTGTTATTTATGATCTTACAAGATGATCTATGTCTATGGTGAATTTAGAAAACAATATTGCACAAATCACCATCCCTCTACCTTTCAAGTCTTTGATGGTTACCTTGACCTTGGCAATTTTGTCCATTTGCATAGCAACTTTTGGATTTACTCATTGGAGGACAAGAGGAGTTCCAGGGTCTCTCAATTTGGCTATTTCTACCATAATAGCCTTCCATCAGTAAATTAGAGAGCCAGGTGGTTTTTTTCTAGCTATGTATAGGAAGTGGGGAAGGATGTCTTGGGAGTTCCACTGAGCTTTCCCCACACACACCACATGACAAGGTCTCCAACCTGATTTTTTTTTTCCAGATAACCTCTATAGCAAAACTGCAGAACTGCAATGATGCCTTGGGTTTCTAGGTGGTTTCATTTTTTTGTCAGTGTTTCATTATCCCTAAACTATCCAGATCTTTTCCAGTGCACACTTTTCCTAGTACAACACCTCATGTCTCTTTGGAGATGCTTGGGAGAAAAAGTGACCAGACATACCTGTGGTGTTATTTTGGCTCCAACTCCATTTTCTTCATTCAAAGGGTGCTATCTCTGAGCTGACTGAAGTCTGGAAATCAAGCGAGAGGTTGTGACTCAATCTGAGGGCTTACAGTTGACCACTGGTAGCCAGTTCTAAAGTTTTTGCTTGCACAGATAAAATAGGATGTTCACGAACCATCTGCTAATTTTATGCCTAGAAACCTGGCTACAGTAAACGTCCCTGTCAGGCCAGGTGTGTCCCCCTCACTGCATCCTCACCCTCTGCTCACTGAGCCACACTCCCTTATCTCTGACAGCTCACAGTTGCTCTTGAGCATCAGGGGTACCTATCAGCAGTGGTATTTTCCACTCATATCCTTGGCCTGAAGAAACTAGAGATGCTGAAAAGTTCCTCTCTCTGTTGGATGCAATTATCTATGTCCTGGTAGGGGTCTCAGGTTCCAAATCCAGAGTCTATGTTTGTAGGTGGGTGAGTGAACAGGTCATGGTCTGTTCTCTTCTGTTCTCACTTGCTGAAGACTTTGGTGTCTAATCTATGACACTGAAAAACTTCTGATCTATAAATTTCACTTAGAGCACATCACCCCTGAATTCAAGTTCTTTCTGCTCAAAGCACTAGCTACTGGAACAGCTTCATGCTGGTCAAGCTGATACCTTTAATCCAGTCATCTATATACTTACAAGGTACATGCCTAATCCAAAGCAATAGCCTTTCCTCACAAGCCCACCTCTCTCAAAATCTATGATTTACTCTGTGATGGCTTATACTGCCAGGGTAAGGGTGATCAGTGATAATCTAGTGAGACAGGACACTCACTTAAGTTGAGCTAAGCAACTTTCTAGCTCAGAGACAGGCATGTGTGATAAATGGAGCCCTAGATCCATGCTGAGCAAGTCTACAAAGGCTCAGGAAGTGGAATAGCACAGGTCCATAGTCATCTGTCCCTGTCCCACACTGCACCACAGCCAAGAGGTCTAGCAGGAGCTCTATGCTGGGTTGCAGAACCAGGCACATCTGGAGTTGCTGAGCCCAAGCATTTCTGAACATCTCGTTCTGTGAGGACACAGCTCAGATTGTCCTAGACAGATTCTCCTTATCTTGGGATGTCGCATTCACTGTCCATTCCACTTGAGAGTCACAAGCCAGAGGAAGCTAAAGCTGGGTGGGGCAGGGCCACCTGGGGACATGTCTTTCTGCAGCCAGTCCTGAAGCTTTACATAGACCAGCTAGGAATTTAACAGCCATCTAGTGATTTTTTCCCCTTGGGGAATTTACTATTTCTTTTATGTTGGAAACACATTTTGTAGAAACTTCAGCTCACATAAGTAAGAATTCTTGTACATTGCTGGTGTATCAAATGCTTTCTTTGGGAGGCTGCATCAGCACAAGGGCTCCCCTGGGCTCTCAGTCCACCTGTGGCTTAGAGACAATGAGGGGAAGAGAGATCTGGAGGCTAAAGAAAGTGTGGCCCTTGTACCCATGGAGTACGGTTCTGCCATAAGGAAGAATAAACTCAAGCCGTTAATAGGAAAATGGCTGTGCCTGGAGACCATAATATTAAGCGGTGCAGGTCAGACACATGAGTGCAGATATCACATGGTTCCTCTTCTATGAAAAACCACACTTGCAAATAAAGAACAAAATAGCCAGGGAGATAGCTCAGCGACATAAGCACCTGCCTGGCAAGCGCAAGGGCCTGAGTTCTGTCCCTGGTACTGAAAATAAAGGGCGGGGGCAGGGAGAGAGCTCAGCAGTCTAAGCACCTGAATGGCAGGGTTAGACCCCAAGTACTACATGCCTTGCCAGCCTTGCACTGAGCCGACCATGGAAACCGGGTGTGATGGCGCACACTTGTAATCCCAGCACTGGGGAGGCTGAGACAGGAGGATCACTGCGAGTCTGAACTGCATAGTGAGACCCTGTAGCAAATAAATAAAATACTTTTTAAAAGAATAGAATAAAAGAGAGATAATCAGAAATAGGCAGATAAACTTTTTAAAAAAGAAAATGGGACAAAAGATGGAAGAAAGAGGGAGAAAAAGGAGGAGATAAAAAGGAATTGAGATGTGTTAGGTACACATACTCACTCCTCATGAAGAGAATACTTATGACTTGCAAACATGTGCCAAGAAAAGTCAAAATTAGAAAAAGAGGTGAGTGCTTTGGATGAAGACAGTGAGAGGTCCTTCAGCAGGGAGGAAGAGTGGTGAAGGGGCAGCGTCCATTGTCCTGGGAGCCCCTGGTCTTCAGCATTTGGGTCATAAGGCCTGCAAGTCCTCCCTTTTTGCCCCCATCTTTTGTCCAACATCCTCTTCATTCCTCTTTGATGTGCTTGCACAAAGAAGACAATACTGCAGATTTTATGGAGTCTGAATCTGGCTGCTCTCTGGCTTGATTTTGATTTTTGGCCATCTCTGTGCTGTGTCTGCGGTGAAGATAGATGACAGCTTCAGCAGAAATCCTTGCTCTTCAGACCTTGCCTTGGGCTGACAAATTAAGATTCTGAGACCTTTTCTGCTTTTTTTTGCTCTTCAGAAGGCAGCAGACAGCCTGGCTCACAGTCCTTGAGGCCAGGAAAAGCCACGCTCCTAGAATCAGCCACCACAGCCAGCCTGGATCCTAAGTCACACAGAGCAGAGCTTGCTGTAGCCAGCTTGGGCGTGACAGGAACTTATCAAATGATATTAGAAGCTCCTAGAACCTTCTGATGAGCCAAGGGAGTGGCCTGAACAATGTCACAGATGGATTGCAACAGTGGGAGCTGCAGGGGCCACAGGAGGCAGAGTGTAGCCACCTGTGCAAGGACATTTGGTACCTACACCACTCCTGAGCCCTCGCGGACGTCTTCCTCAATGCCATGCTTTATGGCATCACCATTCACCCGTCATCTTCTTGAGTCCTAATCTCCAAGGAGCACAGGAGTTAGAGCTCTTGCCACCTGTGTGCACCTGGCCCCAGGGAGACTGGGAGCTGGATGCCTTCCCATCTCCAGGCCTGCATTAGGGTCACCCTTTGCCCAGACCCTGCTTGGCCACATGCAAGGCTGCTTCAAGCTCTTCTGGCTTCTCAGCTCCAAAGACTTTACCTCAAAGAGGGAATCCTGGAGCCCCCATACTTCTTAGTATTTCTTCTCATATCCGTTGTTTTTCTTAATCTTACAAAAATTATGTATCTAATATATGCAATGAATTATAAAATCAATCTATTTTTGACATCAAATCAAATATGTCTTATAATTTTTCATGTCTGTTTTATCATACTAGATCTGACTACATTTTGTCAAATCTGCTTAAAATGAGATGGGCACCCCCTTTATATCATTCTCTCCATCTGGACTGTGCTCTGTCGCACTTGTCACCTCCCTCATTTGACCATTTCCAGATTCTTCTCAGACCACCTTAATTATTTCTTTTCCATGAATTTTTTAAAACCAAGCCATATGACACACTGTTACCCTGTTTTGTCCTTCCATGCACCTTGTTTGTCCATCTCTGTGTTAAGGACATAATATGTTATGCCTTTGTACAGTTTTTGCACTTGCCTTGTTCCAGCCTACTTGATAAGTCTCCTAAAGATATTGGCAGAGATGCATTCTCTTTTGTTCTGCTGAAGTCATAGCCAGAAAGGCCCTGGCAGGTGCCAGGTGCTACATGGGGACAGTGGGGTGCTAGGACAGTCACACTTGATCTCTTCAGATGTTAAGTGAACTATGCAAGGCCTAGAAAGTCAAATGCTGCATGCTTTTGATCATATGTGGAATTTAAAAAATTATTAGAGAGAGAAAAATAAGAGAGATGAAAGAAATATTAGGAAAGAGGAGTGGGAGGAGGGGAGGAAGGGCAGAAGTGGTAGTGGAGAAAGGAGGAATAGGACTATTCCTATTGTGTGCTCTGGGTGGGTAAGTGAAACCTACTTTCTATATTAATTAATGTGCACTAAAAAAGACATCTTTGTTTTCAGCCCCAGGGCACTTACAGTCCCATAAATGAGACATTATGCTCTTCAAAAATGCCTTTAACAGAGTTTCACATTTGATAGTGTCTAATATGGCTTGGTTGAATTTAAAGAAAAACTGACTTACTCCAAAGGAGAGACACTAAAGAGATGCAAAGAGGACAGAGAGCAGCACAAAACAGTGCCAGCTTCACAGGCCTGATTTCAGCCTGGGGTGCTGTGGGCAGAGGGAGCAGGGCTGCCCTGGCCCCCTGGGCAAGTGCACCCGGAATGATGGCGTCACCACCAGGCAAATAGGAAGATGCAGAAGTCTCTGGTAAAGGAGGGGGCGAAACAGGCTGAGTGTTTATGCAAGGCCCTGGGGAGGGGGCGAAGATGCATAGTATGAACCCCTGCACCCATCTTGTGGAGGACCAACTAGGACTGTGCTGTCATCCCAGACTTTGTGGACCCAACCTTGCTGTCTGTTGTCACCTCAGAATGCAGATGCTTTAGTCCATTTGGCTGGCTCTTAAAATTTGAGAAAGATTTTTTTGTTTTGCTGTTGTTATTTTTGGCTGACTCAGGCTGCCTTAAGGGTGGTTTTGGTGCAGCAAGTGGTGTTGTAGATCAAAATGCAGTCCCTTGACCCTGACTGGTTTTGCTCAAGAAGGTGCTTTAGACAAATCAGCTAACCCACCAGCCCCCGCCCGGGGATATATTCTTAAAGCACACTAAGCATCACATACAAGAGGGAACAGGAGTGATGTCAACAGTAATCTTGAGACAGATTCATCCAGTGGTGACTTCAGGCCTCCAACCTGAAACTTTGTGTTATTTTGTTTTTATAAGAAAGCAATAGTTATAATCCTCCATGAATGAGACATTTGCCTAAAAAGGGGACAGAACAAAATCATTGTTAAACTCTTAAAATATTAAGGTCTATTAATGCAGTGTTTACAAAGAATTCGAAATGGTACTTCTTATCCAATCCTGAACTAAAGCCTTTCTTGTTACTTCTGTGCATTGTTCTTTTGACCTTAGTCTAATACCACCTGGGGCTTCATAGGGCTTTGTGCTCATTAGGTTTTCACTTTTATTCAAAATCCTATTGCTAATGCTTAGGAGTGAGGTAGTGTCCACCCCAGGAAAGCTTGGGGCTGCTCCAGAGACTAAAACAAGGCTACAGCCTTTTCTAGCCACAGGTCCTGGTTCACATCTCATTCCTTATGGCTGGCTTAATATTCTCTGTTCTACATTTTTTTCTGTCTTTTTCTTAGAGACCTAGAATCCCACAGAATCTTGGCTTCCATAGTTAAGTGATCTTTTGTAGCCTTGATTTTACTATCAATATATACCTTTGGTAACCTAAAGGTCACTGAAGTCATTTCAGGAGACTAATTACATGTTAAAAACCTAAAAGAGAAGTCTGGGTCTTTAGTAGGCTATGGGTGGACATGGGAGAGCATGCATTGTAGAGCAAAAGAGAGGAAAAATGAGCTCATCCTAAGATTCTCAGTGTCTTAGTTCAGGCCACCAAAATATATCACACTAGATTTCAGAGACCAGAAGTCAATGTCAAGGAGTGGCAGAGTCAGCATCTTTTTTTTTTTTTTTTTTTTTTTTTGGTGGAACCGGGGATTGAACTCAGGCCCTTGCGTTTGCCAGGGAAGCACTTATTCTACTGAGCCATCTCCCCAGCCCAAGAGTCAGCATCTTGTGAGAATTCTCTTCTGGGTTTGCAAATTGCTTCTCTTGCTCTGTTCTCCCATGGAGAGGAGGAGAAGGCTTTCTTGAATTCATTCTTGTGAGGACACTGAGAAGAATACCTGCCCTTACAATCTAATTGTTTCTCATGTTTCACCTTTAATGTCTATATAGTCAAGGATTTGGGTTTTAGCATGAATCTAGGAGCAATGTGAACATTCAGTCCGCAGTGCTCAAAAAAGATAAAACTCCTCCCATCAGGTAGAGTGATGGCTATTTGCGGGTACCTACATGGTTGTCATGGTGACTGGAGATGCTCCTGGCCTTTAGAAGGCTGTTAGACATGCTGTAACCTCCAACCAAATGACAGTTTCTCCCAGTTTTGTATTATAGAGTGAAAAACCTGAGACAAATCAAGAGAAAAGGCCTATTTTGGCTTAGTTTTGGAGGTTTCTGTCTGAAATTGGGTAGACCCATTGCTGTAAGCCTATGCTGGGCCTTTAGTAGGTCATAGGTGGGCATGGGAGAGCATGCATTGTAGAGCAAAGCTGCTTACATCATGATGGGATGGGAGGAGAAGGAGAATATGATTGAGGTCAATGACCCACTTCCAATGTCCCAATGACCTAAGGCCTCACATTCAACGGGTTCCAGAGGGCTAAATCATGAACACAGGTACTTTGGGGGACATTTGACATCCAATCTGTAACACTATATAACTTTTTCAAATGTACCACTGGACAACCATAAGACTATTTATAATTATCCAACCCTACAATTGATTCTAGTGTTCAGAGAAAGATAAAGTACATTTGATGTGCACATTTGAATACATTTGTCAGAATAATACAAAAGTACTTTGCTTCCTTCACAACAGTATGCTGTACCAACCTGCACTTCTGGTTGTTCCATTCATGGAGTTGCTATGGGTAGGTGAGTCTGATCATGTTTTTATGTCATCAGCAAGTAGAAGTCACACTGCTTTCATATTAGAGTTGAGATACTTTATTATTTTTAAAATGTTTTTGTTTTCAAATAAATTATTTAGGAATCATTGCAAAGGGTCTCTAAAAAGCATATGTTAGTGAAAACTACAGTACGCTGAGTTAAAGAAATTGAAGATTTCACAAAATGGAAGGATATTTATTGTTCCTGGATAGGAAGAACTAACATTGTGAAAATGGTCATACTCCCAAAAAATTGTTACACAGATTCAATGCAATCCCAATTAAAATGCCATAAGCATACCTCACAGAGCTGGAGAAAACATTCCTAAAATTCATCTGGAACCAGAAGAGACCCAGAATATCAAAAGCAATCATGGGCAACAAAGGCAAGTCAGGAGGCATCACAATCCCTGATCTGAAATCACACTATAAAGCTACTGTGATAAATTCAGTATGGTACTGGCATAAAGGCAGACCTAAGAATCAACAGCACAGATTAGAAGATGCAGACACAACTATTAACACACTCAGCCAACTTATTTTTCATAAAAGGGCCAAACATTTTCCCTGGAAGAAAGAGACGCTTTAATAAATGGTGCTGGAAAAACTGGCTTTCCACATGCTGAAGTCTAAAATTAAACAAATGTCTATCTCCATGCACAGAACTACAGTCAAAATGGATCAAAGATTTAAATATCAAAACTGAAACACTAAATCTTGAGGAGAAAGTGGCTTCAAATCTTAAAGACATAGGTGCAGGTAGAGAGTTCATGAACAAAACCAAATTGCACAAGAAATGCTTCAAAGTATCAACAACTGGAATCTAACATTTTTGGAAGGTTTCTACACTTTAAGAGAAATTACCAACAGAGTAAATAAAAAAATCAATAAGCCAGGAAAAAATTGCAGCCAACTGTCCCTCTGGCAAAGGCCTTCTATCTAGAACATATAAAGAATTTTTAAAAATCAGACCCCCAAAATTCAAAGACCCAATTCAAAAATGGGTATCTGCGATGAATGCACACTTCTAAAAGGAAGAAATACAAGTAGCAAGTAAATATATGAAAAAATGTTCAACATCATTGGTCATTAGAAAAATGCACATTAAAGCAACATTGAGATTCCATCTTACCCCAGATAGACTTGGCTAACATCAAGAAGTCAACCAATAAATGCTGGAGGGGCTGGGTAGAAAAAACAAGACCCTTCACTGTTGGTGGGAGTGCAGACTAGTACAAACTCTATGGAAATCAGTGTTGATATTCCTCAGAAAGCTAGGATTGAAAGTCCCATTCAAGCCAGCTATTCCCCTCCGGAGTATTTTTCCAGAACTGAAAACATTATAGCACAGCAATATATGTGCATCCATGTTTATAGCAGCATAATTTGTTATAGCTAAATCTTGGAAGCAACACATATGCCCATCATTTGATGGATTGATAAAGATTTGGTAGTTTTACATAATCTAGTATTATTCAGCTAAAATAAGGGTAAATTTAAGAAAGCTTTTATTGGTAAATGGAGGTAACTAAAGAACATACTCTTAGGTGAAATAAATCAAATCCTTATGGGCAAACATCATGTTATCTCCTTAGCATGAGAACCTGAAAGAGAAAATAAAATCTGAAGGGTACATTAGATACTGGGAAAGGGGGATGTACCTGTTCAAAAGGAAGGAATTAGTGAGATGAGAACAGGAGAGAGAGCGGGGGAGAGAGATTTATCTATGCATGTAAACAGGATGGTTTGTATAATTATACTGTGGATTTCTGCTGGCCCATGGAAAGGAGCAGTTAATCCTTATTTTATTTATTTATTTATTTATTTATTTATTTATTTATTTAT
>NDGN011313128.1:0-19976 GCA_002564285.1 Tympanoctomys barrerae | reverse complement strand
TCCAGTAACTGTGAGCTAAATAAACCTTTCCTTCCTTCATTTTGGGTGTCGGGTATTTGTCCCGGCAACGAGAGAAGAGTAGCTAAGACACCAACATACATATTTAATGCTTTACCACCTGACCAGCCCTGCTTTGGGTCACTAGTACAACAGTGGACAAGACAGAGTGTCTACCCCCTAGAGTTAAGACTGTAGGGAACATGGACAAGTCAGTGTACAGCACACTTTCTGGTAGGGGTAAGTACTACAAAGGAAGAAAAAGCCAGGCAAGAGCATTGGGAGCAAGGACAGTGTGACACCAGGCCAGGTGCTCCGGGAGGCCTTATTTGAAGAGTAATCCAAAAAAAAAAAAAAAAGAAGAGAAAAGAAAAAGAAAATCAATGAGAAAGGTATTTCAGGAAGGGGAAATGGAAATCTGAATAAACTGAGTAAGAAAAAGAGCTCAGACAGGCAAGCTGGTCACACTGGGTGTGTTGTATGTCGTGTGGTGTATGCCATGGTAAAGACATTGCATATAGGCTACAGAGCCATTGGGACGGGCTGAGTTTATGAAGCTGATTTTTTTTTTCCTATTTTACAGATGACAGACTGACCAGTAAGTAAGGGGCAGACTTGAAGTTGGTACGAACTGACCCCCACAGGACACTGCCGGGCCTCAGCTTTCTCCCAGGGAACCCAGTACTAACATTTTAGTAGCTGGCTGGGGGAGGGGAGAGGATCGACCCTCCTTGGTGCCCTCCAGAGTCCCGACAAGCTCAGGCATGCGCTCAGGACTCCCACAGTGGCAGGGTGTCTGTGGCTGAGGGCCGTGCCAGCCGGACACAAGGAGGTGCTGAGAAGGCAAATGGCCTGGCTTCATATCCTGCCCCCTGTTGTTGAATCAATTGAATCACTCAACTGAAAAATTAACTCAGATCTGCAGACATCCCTCCAGCTTGCAGAAGAGCACCAGCAAGTGCATGCTTGGGCTGAGAGGGCTGGGCACATGGTCCTCACCCCGGGGCAGGGCCTGGCACCAGCCCCTCCAGATGGGCCCTAGACCCTCCTTCCAGTGTCTCATTATAGCCTCCTTCCCCCTGATATACATCTACTAGAGCTCTAAGGACAGTCAAGTCTCACTGGGGCCACTGAGGGTCACAATGTATGACCAATAGAGGAACTTTTCCCTGAAGGGGCTTGGAGTCCAGAAGGCTGAGAGAGGTGAATCAAGTACTGGAGAAATTTAAGGTCATGTTGGGATAGAGTGTAAACTTCAAGAGGACAGAATTTCTGTGATTTACACACAGAGGCATGCTCAGTGCTTAGAATGGTGCCCAATACATAGTAGGTGCTCAATAAATATGTGTTTAGTTAATGGATACATTCATGGGAGACTGAAACCAGTGTTGAGGTGAGCGTAGAACTAATATGATCCTGAGACATTGGCCTTTTTCTTTCATAATCAGATACCTGGACCCCATATCCAGCCTTCTGGTCCCCAGGTGCAGGTTTGCTGTGATTGTTAGAAACCTCCCAGGCTGTGCAGCTGGGGCTGGGAATCAAAGCTCTGGGACACACTGCAACACTCTAAGAGTGTAGAGGGGGCTGCTGCTGCTGCAACATCTGGGATCTCATACAAGTGCTCTGTGCTTGGTGAGTGTGGAGTGTGTAGGGAGGGTCTACTCCTTCCCTTGGCATCCTGGTGTTGAACACAAAGGGAACAGCCTTCTACAGTTGTCCCGCTCCTACTTCTGGCCTTTTAGAGTCTTCTTGGGATTCATCCCTTCTACAAGGGTCCCTTGATGCTGTTCCCTTCCTGACCTTGCTCCACATTAAAGAGTTGATCAGCCTATCAATTAATTGTATCCTAATCCAATCTTGGCTTGGTTGGAAAGAGGGCAGTAAATCCAGCTGGGTAATCATGCCCTGATATTTGTGTAGGGATAATTACTATCTCTCAGGCCTCACTTGGTGGCAAGATGAGATGAAAACCCATAAAACACCACTCGGGGCCGTGGCTCATTGTTTCCTGGCTGCACAGGGTTGGCTGCCAGCCAGCCAGCACCGCCTACTGCTGCCCCTGGCACAGGTCCCAACCTCTTCCCCTTCCATTCATGCAACTGGCAGAGCTCAACACCAAGGGCAGTCTGAGGGCTAAGCTCTGGCTTGGGCTGGATAGCCAGAAGAGGCAGCATTAGGGCCCAGGGAGAGGCAGTGTGTAAGTGCTGGGGATCCTAGGGGGCAGGGGGCAGCGTCTCCAGGAGCTGGCACTTGTCAGCCCTCAGGAGGTCAGAGAGTCCAGGATAGTGTTTGCATAGGGCCAAACCATGAGGCAACCCAAGAGGCTGCTGCCCTCAGTCAGGGTCCAGCATATGTCCAGCCTGCATCTCTCTGGGGATGCTGTGACCCAAAACTCCTCACTGCCATTGATGGTACAGCCCCACAGGGGTGGGCTTGATTCTAGTAGGCCCTGATTAGGCCTAGAAAATGTACGTCGAGGATGGGGAGTCACCTTGATCTGCAGCCCCAAGGAGATAGTCCCCATGTCGTGAAACTCTATGCATCCCCCACCGAAGGGCACAGGATTAGTGTCTTAATTCAAAGGGTAGATCCAGTCGGGCCCCAATTTTTGAATCTTGGGACTCACAAGCTGTAAGGTCTTGGGTGATTTGGGTGACATCTTGATGCCTCAGTTTCCTGACTCCAAAGTAGGACCACCAGTACTTTCCTCACTGAGCTGTTGTGAGATTTACATGGGATTAAGTGCTGAGGTCAGGAGCTGGCACACAGTAGGTGCTCCTTCAGTAGTAGCTGTTACGGCTGTCACCGTTATTTAGCCTACTAGGCATCTTTCCCCCCCACACTTTGCTCAGCCCAGAGCCTTACTACTCAGAGCATGGCTCCTGGCCCAGCAGCACCTCTTCAGGCCCAGAAGGTGTCTGAAATGCAGGCTCCCGGGCCCCCAGACCTGCAGGGCCAGAGTCTGCCTTTGCACCCCCTCCTGACGTGGACACACACAGCAGCTGGAGTAGCTCGGCAAGAAGTGCCTGGAATCAAGGTCTGCCTTCCTGTTTGTTTGCATCCCCTCCCTGCCATGTGGGCCTCTGCCTGGCGTGTGGTGGGGGATAGGCAAGAAGGTGTGGAAGGAACAGGTGAGCTCAGAAGCCAGCTGTTGGGGTTTAAGGATTCCCAGGCATCTGAGAAAGGCCCCCTACAGCAGCGTGCAGGGTGAGTGTTGGAATATCTGTTGGCTACAGCAGTGACTGGGGGGGCAGGGACAGAGGGCGGGAGCCCTGGCAGGAGCAGTGGAAAGGGCTAGAGAGCTCAGGGATGGGAACACTGTGCAAACTGAGAGGTGCTGAAGGTGCCCAGCCGAGGGGGAGAGCTGGTCTCTCCCGGTCACACTCCACCTCAGCCCAGGTTCCCTCACAGAGAAGATGGGGTCATCCTGGGGCTCTCTGCTGAGCAGAGGCAGAGGAAGTGAGGACTGCGCCCATGCTGGTGGCTGAGATGCACCAGGGTCCCGAGGGCCCTCGCCCAGTTGGTTTTGGGAGGAGGAAGGAGGAAGCAGGTAGAGGCCTGAGGCCTCCATGCCTACCGGAGAAGGCATTGTTGGTATTGAGGAAGTAGATCTCCTCACGGCCATCCCCATCAATGTCGCAGGCTGTGACCCCGATGGCGTTGCCCTGCCGGTCCCGCAGTGCGTAGTAGGGTGAGCTGCGCTCATCCACAGCGATGTTCACCAGCCGCTTCTGGGCCCTGTTGTACTTCAGAACCAGGTTGGGGCCATTGTACCTGGAGGAGAATGAGGAGGGGATAAGGGGAGGCATTCCTGGGGAGCCTTGCCTCAGGCGTCCCAGGGCGCCTGACCAGTGTGCTTGGATTAGATATGGACCCAAGCAAGGTGAGAGCCCACTGGAGGGGAGTGGCCCACCACTCCCTCACGAAGAGCCTGGCTGAAGAAAACAAGAGCCTCCCAGGCATTTACCTTGGACATTTCAATGTAAAAGTCATGTTTACATCTAGGACCTTCTTAGTTTAAAAATAACAGCCATTAGTGAGCTTGGCAAGGAGGCTGTGGCATTAACCCATGTGACAGATGAGGTAAGAGATGAGCTTTATCAGAGAAACAGGTTACCTGTTTCCCAAGGTAACAGAGAGGTTCAGGATCTGAACCCAGGCCACCGGTTCTGCTCTCCTGATATCCCTGTGTGAGCCCCCAAGGGGTCGAGGTGTGGAACAGCAGGAAGACCCAGCATGTAAGTAGTAATGTG
The DNA here is from genome assembly GCA_002564285.1 of Tympanoctomys barrerae. Classification (NCBI taxonomy): domain Eukaryota; kingdom Metazoa; phylum Chordata; class Mammalia; order Rodentia; family Octodontidae; genus Tympanoctomys; species Tympanoctomys barrerae. The sequence goes on along the minus strand of NDGN011313128.1, from coordinate 15,723 downwards.
GAGCTAACACATGAGTAATGTGAAAACGGCTAAGGTTACCGCAAGGCCCCGCCTATCTCTTCTTCTAAGGAAGTCAAGGATGAAACTGCCACTCTTCGCTCTTCGCCCATACCAGCACTCGCAGTTCTCTCCTGTGCCTACGTGGAGGTCTTTGCCTCAGGGACTCTGCACTTGTTATTCCCTTTGTCCAGGATGCTGGCTCCCCTTCACCTCCTGCTCAGTTGCTCCTCCCCAGGGAGGATTTCCTGCACCACATGCCCCAGCCTGCAACCACCACCACAAACTCTTCTTCCTCTGCTCATCTTTCCCTCCATCTCCTCCCCACAGCCTCTGCTTGCTCGTCTCCCTTCTCTACGTCAGTGCCAAGAGGACAGAACTTTCAGTCCAGTTTGTTCACCAGTACCTTGCCCAGAGAAGTGCTCGACAAATATTTGAGGAAAGACTGAAAGCATAAAGCCTCAGAGCGCCTGAGCCCTACGGCCACAGATGGTTCACTGCAGACATCTTCCCATCGCCTTTCCACCTGGAGAAGACAAGAGTCTGACAGAAGAACAGGGTGTCCAAGGTCACTCCCCAGGCAGCATGGCCAGGAACGTCTGGAGGCCTCTTGCCTCCTGGGAGCAGCAGCCTTTGAAGTAAAGGAACCCAGCCACCTCCATCCATGCAGTCCTGGCGGCATGCCCGGGCTTCAGGTCGAACGTGCCCATCCTGAGTGAAGTTCAAGTGCCAGCTGAGAACTCCTGGGGAGGTGAAAAGAGCTCTCCCAGGCCTTGGAGAGAAATCACTTCTTTCTTTCCTGAGACAGAGCCAAGCTGGCCCTCTCCTTTGTCACCAAGATGCAGAAGCCAGTGAAGTCTGGGAGCCATGGGGCAGCTGGCTGGGTGCCTCAGGCACCCATCATGTGGGGAAGGAGAGATGGCGCTTGCTGGGGCTGAGTCAGCGCCAGGTGATGGAAGGCCAGGCCTCAGCACCTTGACGAAGTACGTCTGAGGGCGGCGCATCAAGGGCACAGTGTTACCTTTGCAGACGTGTCTAGGCGCCGGAGACAGAACACTTGGGTTCCAGCGCCGTCAGCAGCTGGCTCCAGCCCTCAGGACAGGAAATGCTTAGCGAGTGCTGAACTCTGAGCTTGAAGGCCTTGAGCCCTGTGTTCTTCCACCACTTCCGTGTCTGCCTCGTGAGAGGAGTCTCACAGAGCTCTTGGTTTTCTGGAAAGTACTTTCATGCATTGTATTCCTTGAGCCCCACACAACCCCAGAAACAATGTAGGGAGGGTATTTTTCTAGAAAAGGAACTGAGGCATGGTGAGGTTCAAGGTCACAAGGCGTGGTGAGGTTCAAAGTCACAAGGTCTGTAAGTGGCACCCTGGGGCCTCTGTGTCTACAGGGTCCAAATCCTGGGTTCTTTCCATGCTGCCTATAAGTTCAGCACTCTTAGTCCTTTGTATGTTTTTTTAATTTTTCCTGTTAGCCTCCCCTAAAGTAGTGACTATGAGAAATTCTGGAGAACTTTACATATATGGCAGAGATAACCTGGCATTGTGACAATACTCTACAGTTTACAAAGCACATTCTAAGCTTTTTGCTCCTAAAGCTCTTTCTAGCTCTGCCAAAGATTAGGCTGGTGGCCTCCGGCTGGGTTTTGCCCCTCTCTGGACGCTCAGTTTCTCTTCTGTAACATGAGAGTTAGGCTGGATGGGAAGGTCACACAATGCAGACAAATGTGGAGTGGGGGTGTGTCTGGCCTCCACTCTGTCAACCAGACCATTTCTTTGTTGATGCACTTTATTCCATGTTCCACATTCCTTGCCCTGCAGAGCAAGGGGTCCCAGAGGTGGGCAAGTGGTCCCAGAGCTGAGCAGCAGAAGCCTTTGGCTGACGAGGCTGTGGTCTAAGCTGCGCTGTCTTGCAGGACAGGCAGAGCAAGCAAGCATCCCTCTCACAGCCTCCACGTCATGAAGTCCAGCTTCAGTAGCCTTCTTTGCCTCTTGCCTCAACCCCTGGAGTGAACTCCCAGTGGGTGGGGAGTGACTGTAGCCTCCACAGATTTTGAAGACCAGACTGTTTCCCTGAATCTGGGGTGGCTGCGGTACACGCAGGCTCCTTGCACCCTTGGTAGTAGTCCCAGGGGAGAGGTAGCCCTGGCTCATTTCTTCTTGGAAGAACAGGGGAGCTAGTTCCAGGGGACACCCCTTGAGGGACCATAGGGTGAGGCTGCTGGACTGATCAAATCCTCAGGTCTAGTTTGGAGTGAGCATGCGCAGAGCCTCTGCAGCCCTCCATGCCGGCGTGCATGAAGACTGATGTTTCAGCCTCTTTTCCCCCTGCCCCCACTCTGCTCCCCTAGGGATAACAGACATGAAGCCAGCCCAGCAGATCCTAGGCAGGGTTCTTGACTAGACCCAGGCGAGCCCAGAGGGCAGTGCTCAGAGCCGCCAGTCCTTCCTTCTCACTGGCTGGCCTTAGCTGGTCTGCTGGACTGATGCCCAAAGCCGCGCTCTATCTTCCCTCCACAGAATCAGCCTCATGCCCTCCCTCTTCTCTGGGGAGCTGATGCGCCCATCTGCTCCCTCACTCTTCCAGGAACTGGCTCTGCCCTTTTAGGCTGTGCCTGTGTCTCTGCTCAGCTGCTGCACCCCCTCAGTAGGGAGTAGGGGTGTTCTCCCCTCTGTCCCAGCCTCCCACGAAGTGTGCTGCAACTGGGTGTGGCCTTCCTTCCTTTGCATACCCACCGCGTCCACACCTCGCTTGCTCCTGCCAGGACAGAGGTGTCTGTGCTCCAGCACAAAGCTCTTTCCTCATTAAAGACAGCTTCTGGCTCCCAAGGAGCACGACTGTGTCTGTGCACCTGCTGTTCCTGGAGCCACGCACGCATGGCAGAAGGGGCTCTACACAGGTCAGATGCAAGAGCGAGGAAGGGGGAGAGCAGTCCCCATGCGCCAGGCCTTGTGCCCAGCGCTTCATAGCCCCAAGCTCACTTGACCCTCGTGGCAATCCCAGGACAGGGGTCCTACTAGGCCACCACTTTGCCTTCAGTCACTCTGTGGTGTCAGCCCCCACCCAGCGGGCTGGGAGCAGGACAGGAGCTGAGCTGCACATTTTCCCTGATACCCCCTGGAGACTGTCGGGCACTACAGAAATCCAGAAGGCTTTGAAGCACAGTTAAATGGGCCAGGAAGTGGAACAAGGTCCTGTGTTCTTGAAAGGCGGCTTTGGCTTCTGATATCAGAGGATGGGCCAGTTGGGGGACGCGGGGGTGGGGGCAGCAGTCTAGGGTGGGGGTGGGTCCTGGTCCTGCCGGGCCCTGGCTCTGACCTTGAGCTTGTCACTCAGTTCCTCTCTGAGATTCTCAGTAGCTGGAGGCTGCCACATACCTGACAGGGTAGTTGTGAGGATTAAGTGTGAGAGTGTGTGTGACAACACTTCGTAAACTGTGAAGAATTACACAATTATAACTTCTCATCCTTATTTAAAGAAACACAACAAACCTAAGCCATGACCTCTCACTCTCTAGTGATCATTTTGTTAGCTTCCAAACACGTGTTAGTATTCGTCATCCCTAAGTGCCCCACCGCTAGTGGCTCATCCTTTGCAGGTACATTGTTCTCATTGAAAACTTTTTTTTTTTTTTTGGCAGTAATAGGACTTGAACCCAGGGGTGTACTACCCCTGAACTATATCCTAGGTTCTGTTCATTTTGTTTTGAGACAGGGTCTTTCTAAGTTGCCTAGGCTGGCCTCAAACTTGTGATCCTCCTACCTCAACCTCCCAAGTAGCTGAGAGTACAGGTGTGTGTCACTGTACATGGTAGATATGTTTCTTTATTCCCCTTTATAACAAGACTTCTCAAAAAAGTTGTCTTCCCAAGCTGCATCTGACTCCCCACCCCAGTTCACCTGCTGCCTCCAGCTCTCAAAGCCACGCTCTCTACTGTCGTCAGTGGCTCTCTCGTGGCCACAGCTAGGCAGCCCTGTACGCTCATCGCCTTTGCCCTCTCTCCTGTACCTGGCATTGCTTCTGTACTCCATTCCCTCTAAGACACTCTTCTTTCTGGACTTTATGGTGCCACCCATTTGGTTTTCTTCTCTCTCCAGAGTCCTCTCTTTTTCTCTATTGCAGGTTTTCCCTCCACTCTCCACCTATTAATGTTGGGGTTCCCTGGCCTGGTCTTGGGTCTTCTCTTTCCCTTTTACTAGCCAATAATATCCACTTCCATGACTGACAACCCCCAAATTTATATCTCCAGCCCAAGCTTAGACTCATATATCTACCTGCCGACCTGACATCTCCCCTCACACGTCCCCCAGCCGTCTCTGATGGAACGCGAACCAAAATGGAGCTATTGATTTCTCTTCCCCTTCCTCCCCCGAATGGGCACTGAGGTACTAAAGCCAGAGCCTGCATCAGCCTGGGTGCTCCCTCCCCTCGCCTTCACATCTAATTCATCAGGCCATCCTCTAATTTCTACCTCTGAAAATATTTCAGATTGTTTCTTTTCCTGGACTGCCACCCTCTCTGGGAAGCCTCCCTCTGCTTGGCACTGCTTCACCAGTATAGTCTCCCCACACCATACCCAGGAGCGTCGGAACACGTAAGCCAGATCGTACCACCTGTCGGCCTGAACACTGTGGTGTGCTCCATGGTGTTGGAGTGCAATCCAGACTGGACCCCGCTCTTGGTCTGGGTACCCAGTAGGGGCTGATGCCCTCTCACTAACCTCCCAGCCAGAGGCTTTCTTTGGATCCTGATGCTCCAGCAGACACATCCCCAGCCCGGGGCTTTCTCGTGGGTGGTTCTCTGTGCCCAGCACTCTCTCCTTCCATGTCCCTCCCACTCGGCCTCACAGCTGGTGCCTTCCCGTCTCTGAGGTATCGTCTTAAAAGGCATCTCCTTGGAGAGATTTTCTCCTGTCTGGTGTTCCAGCCTCCTACAGTTTCCTGTTGTACATTCTTTATTGTCCATTTCTCCTAGGAAACCCTAAACATCAGGAGACAGCGACTGTTTATCTTTGTGCACTTCCGTCTCCTCATCATCCAGGTAGAGCAATCGCTCCATGGATACTTATAGAGTGGATGGAAGAGGAGGAAGGGACGAGATGGGCCTGGGTGGTAAAAGGTGCACTGGGCCACCTTCGCCTGTTTTTGTTCTTTCCCATTTTATGTATTTGGTACAGGGTCTCACTATGCAGCTTGGACTCATAGGGATCCTCCTGTTTTCAGTCTCCCCAGTGCTGGGATTACAGGCCTGTGCCACCATGCCAGGACTCTGGCAGGCTCAGCCCACCCTAGGAGCGGGGTTGGTGTGGCATGAGGGACTGGGGATGGAACACTGGTCCCTGTGCTTGCCAAAGCAGGCACTTAGTCTGCCGAGCTATCTCTCCAGCCCCGATTGTTTTTTTTTTTCTTTCTGATTGGTTTTTGACCCTTTCATTTCACTAATTCTCACAACATATGTACAAACAGAGCAGCGACAAAGAGGATATAGAGCTGGTATCCTAGGTGAGGACAATAACCAAGTGTTATGTATAGATAAAGAAAGTCAACTTTTTTCTATTTACCTTAGTTGATTCATGTAAAATAAACCCTTTAGGCTGTTCCAGGACAGGAAGCCAGATAAAAGGATGTATTCCTGGAGTAGTCACTAGATACCAGATACTACGCCATGTAATTAACATATGCTATCTTATTTACATAAATAGAAACTTGTTTTTAGCTTTGAAAGACATACAACTTATGATGTCTATTTTGAAATTACGAACATGGAACTTTTTCATTGAAAAAAGAAAATAAAAAACATGTATCAGCATGTAATTTTAGTCAGGGAAAGGGGCAGGCTGGAAAGGGGAGACAGATGTGTGTATGTATAAAGCATGCAAGGTAGACAAACACAGAATATACAAAGATAGGAATGAGGGACAGTGAGCCTATAAACAGAAACAGACATGGGGGAGGGAGGGAGGAAGAGGGAGGGGGAAGGGAGGGAGGGAGCAGATCCATACAGCAACAGAGATGCATGGAAATGGAAGGGGGGGGCTGGGGAGATAGCTCTGTGGTCTAAGCACCTGCCTGGCAAGCACAAGGACCTGGGTTTGATCACTGGTACTGCATGCCATGCTGGCCCCAGAACCCTGGGCATGCTGTGTGGGCCGCCAAAACAGGGTATGGTGGCGCACACTTATCCCACCACTGGGGAGGTTGAGGCAGGAGGATCACTATGAGTCCCAGCTGTGTAGTGAGACCCTGTAGCAAATAAATAAAGAAATTAAAAAATTTTAAGTAAAAGCAATTGAAAGGGGGATCTGCGGATCCACAGAGATACACAGAAAGACCCAGGGACATAGACGGACCCAGAGGCACAGCATGCCAGCCGAACTCTGACTTATTAGCAGAGAAAAGCAATTCCAGTTTGTGCTTACTTCTTATTTTGGTCATCTTCTCTAAAGACTTTTAAGATGGGTTGCATTCATAACTATAAGCAAAAGAAGGTATCTTATTTTTGGTCACATCAATACCCTAATTTTATAAATTAAGAAGAAGTGAGTTTCAGAGAAAAGTGAGTTTCAAAAAGTCAAACAGAAAATAAGTCGGTAGACGAAAGTGAACAATATCGCTGTCCCTTGCTCTAAGCCAGGAATCAGCAACCTATGGCCTGAGTTTATTTCTTTATTATATGGCCTGCTGCTCATTTCTATAAATAAAGTTCTACTGGAACACGGGCCTGCTCATTCATTTACAGACCATCTAGAGCTGTTTTGTGACAGAGAATTTCAGTAGTTGCAATGGAGACTGCATGGCCCAAAAGCTGCAAATATTTACTAGCTGACTCTTAGTAGCCTTATATTTTGAGTAATTACAAGTTCTAAAGGATCATAACAAGACAAAAAAAATTAGTAAAACTTGATTTGGGGTTAGTACTTTAAAAAAAAAAAACAAGTATTTCAGGGAGAGTGAAGGTTGAATGTAATGTAGATTGTGAAGCAAGATATCTTTTGGGAAAAGAAAAGGAGAATGCAAAGTGTTGCTTAAGATGGGAATAGCGTCCCATAGACAGCCTCTCTGGGGACCCAATGACCACGTCTGAGGCTAAGACACGTGCAAAAGCACAGCCCTTTAGGTTCACTATGGTAAAGGGGATGCAGCACTAACAATGGCCACACCCATTTCTTTTCTTCTCTCCCTGCACATGTTACTGTGCCCACCAAGAAGTAGCCTATTCTTTTTCCCCTTGAGACTTGGCTGGCTTTGTGATTGCCCTGGCAGGCAGGATATGGCAGAAGTGATGTTGGGCCAGTTCTTGGCATAGCTTTAAGAGGTCTTTTGGGAAAATCAGTCTCTGTGTAAGAACTGGGGCTACCTTGAGGCAACAAGTGTGGGAAGGCCAAGCTAGCCCTGTGGAAGAATCATATATGAAGACAAGACATCATATATGGAAGCCAAGACTTCTTAGATCACGCAGCTCAGCTCAATCCAGCAAGTAGGGCTTGCTGCAGCTGGGCCACCAGGCAACATCATATGGAGCAGAAGAACTGCCCAGTTGGGCCCAGACCCCAGAATGTAAAGAACAATAGATTATTTTAAAGCCACTGAGGTTTTATAAAAGAAAGCAGATAATGAAAGCCTATTATCTTAGGCCTAAAGGGAAGAGGAGAAAAAAGGGTTATTGGTCAATCAGTGGGCTTCTCTAGAGTAATCATTTGATTTTGTAGGAAACATGTCTCCCCAGCAGAGGCCTTCGGCCAGCTGAGTTGGTGTTGGAGCTCCAAATAGCAGAGGGTCTGAGCAGAGCCTGAGACGGAAGGGCAGTAAGACATGCAGGGGTTATAGACATACTACCTTTCTATTCCTCCTTTTTTCTCTTTGCTTTTTTATCCATATGTACATGTTTTTCATCTTGAATGCATATCTGTAAGTACAGATTATTTCTTTGATGACGTATGTGATTTTCTTTTCCTTTTTATGTATTTAATTCTCTGAAAGCCACTGAAGTTCAATAGCAGCAGAAAACATATGGGAAGGCATTCAAACAAGAGATTTCCAGATTGTATCCTAGAGTAGGATCTATGTGGGGTCCAGGTATTTCCTTTAAAGGAGCAAAGCTTTGGTAATGGGAGGATTCCAAGCCTGATGAAGACTCCAGGAAGAGATGGCCCAGGGGAGGGAAGTGAGTAAGGTTGAAAAGGGCAGCCCAGGGAAAAACCAGAAATCAGATTTGATCTTGATTTAGGAACTGTCCAGGGTGAAAAGGCGCCCACAAACAGAATGCTGTGCCAAAGGAGTAACTTTAAGATGAAGGAGGAAAACCTTTTGTCCTGAGGGGGCAGATGGTTTTTCAAGAAAGGGATGTTTGGTACTAAAAGGTCAGAATAATCTGCAGTGATAAGTGTCTGTGTTCTGTAAAAACTCCACGCAGACTGATTGATTTATGCCTTGTTCTAAAAAAGATCTGTGCTCAGCATGTGCTCTGTGCCCTTGGAATTTCTTATATTTCAATGAGCACAGAAGCACCCAGAAGCAGAGACCGTCACAGGCAGCTCTGTCCCTCACCGGACGTAGGATGGTGCGAGGAAAGTGCAGGGCCCACTTCTACTTGGTAGTGGTGGTGATGATGGTGCTGAAGTGATTCTGTGCTTCAGTGCATTTCTCCAGGGGAAGAGAGACACAGGGAAGCGGGATTCCATAAACTGTCGGAGGAGGGATAGGCTGTGTTAATTAGGATTCCTTGGTTTTAAGTGACATTAAACCCAAACCAGTTGAGAAATCCCTTAGCTCAGATGTCCAAACTGCAAGAATACCAAGGGTACAGTGAGGCCTTTGGAATGACTGGGGTGAGAGCTCTTGGCCAAGCTGTCTCTCTTCTTTTCTGCCTGTTTGCCTCATTCTCTCACACCATCCTTCTGCACAAGGCTTAAGCAGTGGTAAATCCCAGCCTTTCACCTGAGCTCGAGCCTCAGCTTGTGTAGAAAATGCTTCTCAATCCAGTTTCATTGTGAAGAGCACCCCAGGAAGAGCTCTGATTGGCCCAGTTTGCATCACATGTCTATCCCAGGGTCAGGAGCTGGGACCCTACAGCTGACAGCCTTCAAGCAGAAGCCATGTATTGTCTTCAGGAAGACAAGCATCTGGAAGGGTGAGGGAGGTGTCTCTTGATGACTGGGAAGGCAGGTGTATTTGGCTGTTTGGAAACCACTGATGACCCTCAGGGAGGCCAATTCCTTAGATGTGGCCTTAGACAGAAGTGCAAAGAACTGATTGTGGGCAAAAATGGATAGAAAGACTTAGGACGTGGCCAGGGGCTATTGGTTACAGTTTCACGAAGCTCTGAAGCCTGGGCAAGAGGAAAGAGGTGTCCCAGGACCTAGAAGGGATGGAGGATTCTCAGGGTACCTGAGCAAGATGTGGAGATGGAGAAAGAGGGGATAGAGTGTCAAGTACTACTATGGGTTAGACCTGGAGTTAAGAGGGAAGGAAGCCAGGATGGATGAAGGTGGAAGAGAGCAACTGGAAAGTGGTGGGTGAGGTTCTCATTTGAGAGGAGGATGTAGTAGCCACATCTTGAAGAAGCTGGAATAATGGCTGATGGGTGTATGCACAGCCCAGCTGCTTCCTTGGTGAGGCTGAGACTCTTGGCGAGATGGTGTGCTGCAGAGGTGGGGTGGGAACCTGGTCTTGTCAGGAAGACCGACGGCACTGAGGGTGGAGCAGTGAGGCCAGCGAGTCTGCTTGGACAGGAAGGCACAGGCAGAGACAGAACCCAGGCGGGGTGCACCAGGGAACCCCGGGGGAGGCAAGCTCTGCACATCCAGCTGGGTAAAGGCAGCAAAAGCCTTTGCTCTTTGGAGTGTGGTCTCAGGGTTCTGTGGGGGCAACTGACAGCAGCGGAGCCAGCACTGGATCACGAGTTGGCATGTGCAGGCTGAGAGGTGAACGACCTCATGCTGAAGCACTCACATCGGAGGGAGCACACGCGGGGCACAGCCTGAGCCCGCCCCACCCCGATGGTATGGGTGCTCGGGAACAAGTACCTGGCCCATGCAAACCTGTTTCCTCACCAGTACAGCAAGGATGCCCACATCAGCTCCCACATGGAGGACGAAATCAAACCAGTAGGGTGGTTAATACAGTGTCTTGGGCAGAGTAAATGCTCAGTAAATGCTAGTTAGCGAGTCTGTCTTCCTGCCCTTACGTATTCAGTGCCTGACGCATAATGGGAACTCAATAAATATTTTTGAAAGAATGAATTACTATTATTACCTGAGTAGCCTTGAGCACAGGAGACAGAACTCAACAGAGTTCCAGACTATATTTTATCCCTCCAGCCCAAACACAATGTTTGATAAAGGAAACTGCTCATATTTACTGGGATCCAGTTTCCTCATCTATAAAGCAGTACTAATAATATTTGCTGTATCTCAAAGGTCAAATGAAATACACACACACACACACACACACACACACACACAGAGAGTTTATATGGCTATTGTCTGTAGCAAAAGCAGCTGTGTAGACCCTCTGGGGAGCCCAGCCCTTCTTGCCAGTGGAACAGAAGCTGAATGATAGGCCCACTGAGCCGCAGGGCTGCCTTGATAAAGGGAGACAATGGTAATTTGTTGAGGGCCTGGTCAGCAGGCATCTGTGGTTTTCTCCAGCAGGAAGGAAGTCTGGGCATCGGGACCAGCTGGAGATGTACAGGAGGCAGCTGTGGGCCAGCCTGCTCCGATCCCTGCATTGGACGAGCAAGGAGACACGGGTTACCAGACACAAGTGACAGACTCTGAGGGGCAGAGGGCAGACAGGACTTGGCTGGCAAAGGTCAGGACTGTCATGCAAAGACAAGGACCAGGTGGGCTCAGGCTGGTTACAGCTCCGTGGGGAATGGAGATGGCTGTCTTCATACTGGAAAGGCTGCCCTTCTGGCCCAGGCTTTGTCTAACCGTGGCCCTGCGCCAGATTTTAGCCGAGTGGCAAGGCCCTCTTCATGACAATAGAATTCCCCCATGATGATTATTGGCTTGGAATTTCTTTTCCTTTTTCTTTTTTGTATTTTAGGGAAGGTTCTACAGGTTGTTCAGGGTCTCACTACTAGATTGGACTTGTAGTGATCCACCTGTTTACAGCCTCCCAAGAGCTGGGCTTACAGGCACGCGCCACCATGCGCAGTCTCAACTGCTGGCTCAGGGCACCCTGGGTGTGAGGCCAGGGATCGAACCTCAGCCCTTGCACCTGCTTGCAGGTGCTCTAATCCACTGAACTATTTGGCCAGCCCTGGCTTGGAATTTCTAATATAAGTTGCTGCTCAAGCCCTGTATGCCTATCAGGACACAAGGGCCACAGTGTGTTGGGCTCTGTCTCCCTTCCCCAGTGTCTCCACATATGCTGTTTACACCTTGTGCACAAACCGTTTTGCGTATTGGACTCTACTTCCCACTCTCCCTGGCTCTCTCATCCCAGTGGGGAAATCAAGTTTCTTCTAGAGTTCTCTCTCATGCTGCAGCTAATGGGGTATGCCTGGCTGCGGTCTGAGAAATAATGGCTAGAGGAGGCAGCAAACACCTTCTAGTTGCTATGGAGTGTTAACTGATGAATTCAACTCTTCATTTGGATTGGAGGGAAATAGTTCTAGAAGAGACTCTTACTTTAAAAAAAAAAAAATACAGAGCTGCCAACCATGGAAAGCGTTCATTCAGAAGGGTCTTTGTTGCCAAGCTAGCTCCAATTCCCTTAGCCATGATTTAACACTAATCAGAATCTGGCTGTGAGAGCAGATGTGTATTAAAGTTTAGGGACAGGAAATGTTGTGTAGTAAGTCTTACTGAGAAAGTACCAAATTGCACCTAGGCGCTGATTTCTTTAAAATGCTTGCTGCATAAAAATCACCTACCTAACTGGCAGTTAAACTACAGTTATGTTAATTACAAATGGACATGACAATAAGATATCAGGTCAGCAGATAATTTATGGTTTGAATCATCCATGTAGAGCAAAGCCCTGGCTAGAGCTGGCCCTTTCCAAATGCAGGAAGAGCAGTGAGGGGATGCTTGTTACAGAGTGTAGGGTAGGGACCGGTGGTTGGCGTCATTTGGGAGCATGCTAAAAATGCAAAATAGGGTTGGCCAAATAGCTCAGCAGATTGCAGGGCCTGCAAGCAGGCTGGGGGCCAGGTGTTCAATCCCTTGGTCTGCCAACCAGGGCCCTCAGGGCGTGCTGAGACAGCCGTTGAGACAGGGTGTGCTGAGATGGTGATTGAGACTGCGTGGTGGTGCGCACCTGTAATCCCAGCACTTGGGAAACTGTAAACAGGAGAATCACTATGAGTCCGATCTAGTAGACACTCTGAACAATCTATAGACCCTTCCCTAAAATATGGAAAAAATAAATGAAAATGCAAAATGTTAGACCCCCCCCCCATCTGAGACCACTGAATCAGAGTCTCCATTTTCAAGGTGCCTGGGGGATTCACATGTACCTCAAGGTTTCTGAGGCCCTGAAATTGCAACTCATAGACCAGTTACAACCGAAATTCCCATAGAGCTGGATAAAAATGCAAATCCCCAAGGACCACTCAACCTACTAAATCACAGCTCAGAAATCGGCATTCCAAACAAGCTCCGAGGTGGTTTTCATGTTCGTTAAAATGTGAGACCCATCCCTGGTCCTTCCCACCCCATGACTAATTAAGGACAAACGAATACATGATGTTCTAAGGCCAATATGAAAAGCTATGGATGAAGCTCGCCCCTGCCATTTAGGGGTTTATAACAACATCAGTATAGTTGAACATGATGAGAACAAGCTGTGGTCCGAATACCCTATGAGAATATTATTGATCAATTCACAATACACTTAATTGTCCCATCCACATGTGTGAATATATCTCTTCCCTGAGGGCAGGTTTGCTGTCCTCATCCTTCCTGATTCTCCCACTGATGCTGAGGAAATTCCCATTCCTGGGAACTCTGTGTTCTTGTGAGCCACGGAAGGAGCCCAGAGCAGGCTTAACTATTCCAGCATCCTGCTCTGAACAGAGAAGAGCCCAGAACTCACAGCCTGAGTTTTCCCTAGAAACCCTCTCCTTCCTGCAGTGCCCACCAGCCTTTCCCAGAGCGAGATGGGCTGTCCCTCTGCAGCTCTGCCCAAGGTTAGCTCCCAGCACAGGGGCCAGGAGAGGCCCACTCAAACCCCGGCATCTGCAAGCACTCAGCCCTTTGGGATGGCAGAACAAGGATTCTTTTTTTATGATGTATGTTCTTAGTTTCTTTAGAAAAAGGCAGACTCACACCATAGCACTCTTTTGGAGATAAAAGAAGCTAGGCAGCATCTTTTGAAATTCAATGTGCATCAAGCTGCGATGTGACAGTGGTGATAGGAGTTGGGCTGGAGGACTCTGTTGATTTGCAGCCTGCCTAAACAGCCCCAAGGCAGCAGACCCCCAGCGGTGGTCCTTTAATGCCTATATTGGGCTACCTGGCCCTGGCCTCAGGATTCGAAACACAGTGAAATAAGGATAGAGCATCCTTTCCATCTTTGTGGACTGCAGTTCTCACAATACTTTATGGTTTACCCACCCGATGGCTTCATCCTCTCAGCAATCATTATTTATCTCCCCTAATTGAAATGCAAACCAAAGGCCAGGGGTTAATGATGTGCCCAGGTCAAACAGCTGGAAACCGACAAGGCTGGGCTCTGAATAGGGCTCCTCAGAATACAATTTCCAATTCCCGCTGCCTACACCATGCCTTCTTTTTCTCCTACTCACAAGCTAACATATTATTTTAACTAGACCAGGGATTCCTTTTGGCAAAGCTTTCTCCCAGTTATACTGGTGGGTGAAGAGTGGGCACGTCATACCCTCTCAGAAGGTGTGGCAGCCAAAACACCAGGGACTGCTTCTTTACATTGCGCCTGTGGCAAATTCTCAGGAGGCAGAGCTGAGAAAATCAGAGCCAGATGGCTGTCTTGGAGAAATCTCTATGGCTCAATGGCTGTGCAGTTGCCCTGGGAGTGATATCTTTGCAGCTGAGAACACAGAAGGACATGCTGGACCTGGGCCCTCAAGAGCCTCTTGGTCGCTCTGCTCAGCTCCTCCTGCCCAGAAAAGGCTGATGTTGAAGTAAAGCTTGGGGAGAGGACAGTCGGTATCTAGGAGGTATTATTGCTCGTCTGGAGAGTCCCCTACAGGCCTGGATGCGGATGGTGATAAAGGGGAATGTGACAGCACAAATAAGGCTCCTGTCCGCACGATCATTAGACTCAACAGATAAATGTGGACCCGTTGTCAGAAATGACAATCTGGGTGTTACAAATAACTGACTCGCGGTTGTGATTGCCAGAGCTGGGATTCAGGAGGAAAGTGGAAACTTGAGCAGCAACCAGGTTTCTGCCTGCGGAGGGGTCTCCAAAGGGCAGAGACTCCTGCCAGCCCCCGTGTGCCCGGCTTCAGGAATAAGGTACCACACCCATGTCCTCCTCCAAGGGTCACTGCACTTGCCCAGCACCTTTCTCTTTGTGTAAGGCAAGTCCCACGCAGAGCAGAGAGCTCGGGCCACACTGAGGCCAAGACCCTGCTTCGGCTTCCTGGCTGCCATAACCAAGTGCCAACTATGTGGCCCAACACACAAATGTGCCTTCCTGTGGTACAGAGGCCAGAGATCTGAAATCAAGAGACCAGCGAGGTTGCGCTCCCTCCTGAGGCTCTGGGGAGGAAGTGCGATTTGCATCTTCCAAATTCTGGTGGTTGCAGAAGTTGCTCGGCTTGTGGCTGTGTCACTTCAAGATAAATTCTTCGCAAGCCTTCCAACTTGCTTACATCTTTTGCCATATCCAGCCATGCGCACAGGTTCTATGGCCAAAGGCACGGTCATAGATTTTGAGAGCCACCAACCACTATAATTTGCTCTGCATGAACACTGACTTTTCCAGAGAACATATGAGTTAAGTTAAAAATGACAGCAACTGAGGAGGATATTAAATGCGTCACTTGCGTCAACTCATTTAATCTTCCTAACAACCCTGACAAGCCTGCATCTGTGTTTCCTTTCATGAAGGAAACAGAATCCTTCTGAATTTCTGGACTGTGTCCTATGGAGCCCAGTGGTCCCCAGAAGTTCCCCCTCGGCCTCGAGGAGAAGAGAGAGAAGACAAGAAATTCTCAGTCCCTTCAAGCACAGCAGGCTCTGGTCTGATTTCTATGTGAGGGTGCAGCATAATAAGATTTGCATGTTGTTCCAAAGGGTCACAGTGGTATAGTCTAAGCAGGAGCCCCAACCCTGGAGTTAGATACAGCCGGCATCCAAGCTCCTCATGAGGCTGTTTCCGGGGGGAGTTACCTAAACTCTCTGGGCATCATGGTTGTCATCTGTGCAGTGGGAATGTTAATAGTGCTACCGCAAAGGGCTCTTATGGGGACAGAGTGGGTTAGTGCACCTATAGCGCTTAAAAGACACTCAGGAAACAGTAGTTATTTTCATTGGCTATGCAATCTTCTACCGCTCAGTTCCTCTGCATTCAGCACAGGGCTTCTGGAAAATGGAAATGTTTACCCAGAACAGCTGGGTCCAATTGTTTCTCTCACTGAGCTTTCACGGGAGGTGTTGGCAGCCGAGAGCAATGACATGCAGTGCCGCTCTCCTCGGCTCCCCTATGAGGGCACTGCCATCCCTGTGGCACCCAAAGCATTCATGCCACATGCACGGGTACGAGGAGGTCTATTTGGGGTATAGCCATTGTCT